>CM073772.1:30572781-30795087 GCA_037158775.1 Hetaerina titia
AACAAAAGAATAGAGAGTAAGGCAAATGATTACATAGGGGATGATCAGTTTGGGTTCAGGAAAGGAAGGGGTACGCGTGATGCCATTGCAGTAATGAGATCACTAGTCGAGAGGAATATAGAATACAACCAGGACGTTTTTGCCTGTTTTGTAGATTTCGAAAAAGCGTTTGATAGAGTGAATTGGGAAAAATTAATGCGTGTATTGCAGAAAATAGGAATGGATTGGAGGGACAGGAGACTGATCCGCAACCTGTACATGTGTCAGACTGCTCAGGTGCGAGTGGGGAACGGAGAGTCCGGATGGGCAGTGTTAGGAAGAGGGGTAAGGCAGGGTTGCCCATTGTCACCGGTACTGTTCAACGTATATGTAGAGGAAATGATTAAAGAGGCATAGGAAGAACTGGAGGTAGGAATGAAAGTCGGAGGGGAATTCGTAAAATCGGTTAGGTTTGCTGATGACCAAGCATTAGTTTCTCAGTCAGCCAAGGGGTTGCAAGCATTGTTGAGTGAATTGGAGGTTCAGTGCGATAAATATGGGATGAGAATCAATATTAATAAAACAAAGGTTATGCGATTTTCCAGAAAGAAAAAGGCTAAGCTAAATATTAAAATAGGCGGGGAAAAAATAGAGCAGGTAGAACAGTTTACATATCTCGGAAGTGTTTTGGACCAATACGGTCAAAGTGGTAGGGACGTAAGGAGAAGAATTGCGCTAGGCAAGGAGGCTTTCTCAAGGAGGAGGGAGTTGATGACGGGGACGTTGAGTAGGGGTGTTAAGAAAAGACTCGTAAAAACTATGATATGGAGCGTAGCTATGTACGGCGCGGAAACGTGGTCGCTGAAGCAGGAGGATAGACGTAGATTGGAGGCTTTTGAAATGTGGGTGTGGAGGAGAATGGAGAAGGTGAAATGGACCGAAAGGAAAACAAATGAGGAAGTACTAGAAATGGTGGGGGAGGAGAGGGGTTTGTTGAGAGAAATCCTATGGAGGCAGGAAAAATGGATGAAAGGCGTATTGAGCGGTAGTGGAATGTTGAAGAGGGTAATAGAGGGGAGGATGTTGGGCAAGCGTGGTAAGGGTAGGAACAGGATAGGGATATTGGACGGGATGAAGGGAGGAAAGAAGTACACCGAGATGAAGAGGGACCTGATATAGATTAGTTTGCTAGGTGGGGAGTCACAAAATGTTTATTTGATAGTTGTGTCCATCCAAAAACCTACCTTAACCGGTAGATTACCTAAAAAAAAATTATGTTAATCGGATTTTCTTTACATAAAAGTGGATCTATGAAAAGTAAAAAGGCGAGGAAGTAAAGAAATCTTTTAAGCGCTAACGATTACTCTGACGTGGCATGTCTCTTCACGTACATTATGACGCCACTGACGCTTGAGGGCTTTATTCCTTTTGGATTCTGAACATTCGTCTGGGTTAATGTCATTGATTTACAGTTCCAATCACTCTTTTTAAAAATGCATTGTCCGTGCAGTCGCTGCGGTGGATATTGGCAAATTAACCGACCGCTCTTGGAACAAATATCACGAAAGAATATTACCGTCGGAAGAGAACGAAATTGTGCAATAAAATCTCGCAATAATTCACGCTTCTCGTTGCGTTGCGTTCTTTATAATTTCATGACCTTTCAAACGTGCTCGGTAATACCGGTGAAAGCGATTTAGTCTCACTGTAAACCTTTACCATTACGTCGTGCATCAAAATAATTCGAATCTTCCCCATTGAAATTCCGTCAACGGCTACATGTGTTGAACCAGAACGGCCGTTACCAACTGTTGGTGATTTCAGCTAATTGATTGATCGATGATTGGCACCATGCAGTAATGCTCTTATTAGGTAAAAGGACTCGGCCCATTTTTTACTGTTTCAAACAAATGATGACCTGATGCCAACAAGGAGTAGTAGTGGAAGATATTCCCACATGCCCTGTGTATTTCAAGAGTCGTGGTTTAATTTATTAATGAATGCCACTGCTTTTTTTTCGTAGTAACCGTTGTTGGGCATTTATTAATAATAGAGTCCGAAATCCAATACGTAGAAACAACACTTTTATCCAAAAATGTGTACACCTTTTCGCATTGGATTGTAATCGAAACCTCAAAATATAAACGCAGTTTTTCCATTTGTAAACGTAATTTGAGAAACGTTTACTGATTGGCAGGACGTAATGGATGTATACCATAGTGAAAGGTACGTAAATATGCATTTATTTCAAGTATAAATTATTACGCAAGTATAAATTCCAACATTAAATGTGAATCGACGTTTAAGTATTATCGATATTATTTTTTTTGCAAAATATAATATTCCATTTTGATCAAATCATTGTTGATTCTTCGTAATTATTTCATCTTAGTTGAAAAATGCATGACGATTTTATTTTGAGGCATAATACTTGTTCTTTTATAATAATTTTTCATTTATTTCTATATTAGTTAGTTTCGCTATTCTTACTTAGTTTATGAGGTAATCATTTAGGCATTTTATTATGTGCACTGGTTGTTTCTATTCAAATTATGATTCTTCTGGACCGAAGTTACCTCAAACCGAAGTAAAATTAAAATAGGATCAAAATCGTTTTGATTAATTAAAATTGGCAATTTTCCACAAAATAATATTTGACTAAATCGACCGGTTTCAATGCAACTACATCGTCTTCTGGTCTTCAGACCAGAAGACGATGTAGTTACATTGAAACCGGTCGTATTAATAAAATTTTATTTTGTGGAAAATTGCCAATTTTAATTAATCATGATATTCCACCATATCACACCTGAAACATTTTTACTGTTTAACTCGACGTTTAAGTTTCCATACTTTTCGAAACTAAATTATTTTGTAGCTGCATGTTATTCTGGTTCAATACTAAGTCCATATTTGTTCATATTACCTGTTGTTCAAGTTGATTAAGAATCAAATTAAAATGTGGAAAAGGAATGGAATAAAATTGGAATATTGTTTGTTTTCTGCTGACGGGCTTGGTGGCGGTAAATTCGGGCGATCAATTGCGGCAAGAGATGACGGAGCTTTCAGTTAAGTGTAAGTGGCGCCAGAAAATTACCTAACAATGATTATGCCAAATTATGTAGCAAACAGGCAGGTTTAGCAGCGCCAAACAAGAGTGCCCTAATTATTGTTAACCTCTACTGTGGATAGCAGGAAATTTCCGGTATAATTTTAGTCAATTCTTCATGTCATTTTCAGTGCTCATCCGATGTTATCACTCAGGAACACACCTATTTTTGAAGAAACTGCGGGAGATGCCGCAGCAGTAACTTTAACGGAGTCATCCGCTATGTGTGCATTATAACGCAATAATTTCAGAGAGTAAGAATCATTCACCTTGACCGGGATTCAAACCCGGATCCCTCGATATCCGGCCGAGTGCTTTAACCAATTAAAACCCCCAAAATTTCAGAGTGTAAGAGGACGTCTCGGTAGCTTAATTGGTTAAAGCACTCGGCCGGATATCGAGGGATCCGGGTTCAAAACCCGGTCAAGGCGAATAATTTTCACTCTCTGGAATTATTGCGTTATAATACCTATTTTTGTGTTTTATTTTGCTCGGATTCATGCATATATCTATTTAAAAAATTTCATTATTATCTCTGTGGTCCTGTCAGAAGGCTTTACGGTTTTAGGTACTTTGTATAAAATATAGTATTATTCACATTTGCCTAAACTGCCATTAAAAGTTTAGGTTAGCTAGATACTGCTATTTAATTGGAAACTTTTCTATTAAGTTATGGTAAATCAGTACTTTAATTGACAAATAACCTGTGTTTTTAAAGTGAATTGACTTTCTTCGGTGGTTTTCATTGAATTGTACGTAACTCGGTGTTTCGGACGACGGTAATCAAAGTAGTGTAGGCATAAGAAGAATTGCGGTTAGGCAAAGAGGCTTTCCCAAGAATGAGGGAATTGATGACGGGGACGTTCACTGAGGATGTTACGAAAAGACTCATTGAAACACTGATGGGGAATATAGTCATTGAAGCAAGATGATAAGTGTAGATCATAGGCAATTTTGATTTAGGTAGTTAACGTGTCAGAATATCTCAAGGACCAAATGTTTGTATTACTGAGACACTATGTTAAATGCAAATGAAATACTGGAAAGTAGTACCAAATTATATATGTATTGTACCAGGTAGTGCTGAATGTCATTCTGTTTTTTCTTCGTTCCTACGAGTTCCTCTCCTTCGCGCTCCTTCGTTCCTCGTACACCTTAAATTTGCACTGTTAATTTTTTGCGGTAATGTAGGGAGAGGCATTTGGCATGTAGATTTCGTTCCGAGACGCTGTTGTTGGTGTTTCAAGAGGGCTGGAACCCGCCGTCGCTCCGTGCTAGACGCGTAATGCTCTAATCAAATGATCCATCAGCCCGCATTCCTGCCACCATGGCTCGAACCGCGTGGGAGGGGAATGATGCAAGTCTCTCCCCCGTCCCACCGCGCCCACGTGCCCCATTAACCGGGCGGCAGACGGCAGGAGAGGGAGGATAGAAGGGGTGGGATGCGGGTGGTACCCTCCCCCACTTCGAGATGGAAGAGAACGGGGGAGATGCTGGGAGGGTGATCCATTAATGAGACAGCCGCCCACTACCTCTCCCCCTCCCCTCCCGCCCAAACCGCCTTGAACAAGCTCGACTCCCGCGGGAAGCTTTCGTCTCCAACCACCCCCCCCCTCCCGCCGCAGGGACCGCGTGAAAGTACCCAAAGGAGATCTCAGGATTTGCCCATCTCTCTCGGACAAACCCCTCTGACCTATCTATCCCTTGCCCAAATGCTTTTCCATCAATGAACGCGTTTCAATGGCCATCCCTCCTCAAGGATTTTTTTTACGAAAATTTTATTCAAATGCAAATAATTTACAGGGTTCGTCCGGAAAATAAGGGTACTGAACTCAGGAAAAAAAATTTATTACACTTTTCCATATCTTAAGCTAATATTCTTCAAAATAGGACCCTTGTGAGTCGATACACTTGTTCCAACGGCGTTCCCATTCCTGGAACGCTCCCGCGAAGGCATCATCGGGAACCTCTCGAAGACACGTCGTCACGGCCTCTTTGACGGCGTCCAAAGTCCCGTATCGCGTTCCTTTCAAACTCCTCTTTAGCTTCGGGAACAGAAAGAAGTCCGGTGGTGCCAAGTCCGGGCTGTAGGATGGGTGCGGCAGCGTTGCCACGCCGTGCTTGGCCAAGAAGTCCGACACGGCAAGCGCGGTGTGAGACGGCGCATTGCCGTGATGCAGCCGCCAGATGTTTTTGGTTGCTGGCCGGACGCGGGCGACTCGTTTTCGAAGCCTGTCGAGCACTTGGACGTAAAATGCAGCATTTACAGTTTGTTGTTCAGGTACAAATTCGTAGTGGACGACTCCCCTTTTGTCAAAAAAGACAATGAGCTTATTACACTTATTTTCCGGACGAACCCTGTATCTTGAACGTAGTGATTACTATTCCCTTACTCAGTAGGATCATTCGTGTAACTTACGAATTAAACCATACAAAATTATTCGTCAGTGAATAAAAATATTCCACGTCAAGAGCAGAGGATTTCCATCTTTCTGACAAGTTTAGATACTTTTTCCGAAAAATATATATTATAATTCATACTGCAAATTGTCAGTATCGTTGATAGCATCGCATTCGAGCCCCTTATTAGCCATTGTTGGCTGTTATGTCAACTCCAGTCGCTCCGGGGATACCTAATGGAAAGCCAGAAGTGTGGTTATCGGAATGGCAAAGGCAGACGGCCCTGCTGGATACGTTAATGCACGCAAAAAGTTAATTGGCAATCAAAAATAGCAAGAAGACTCTAACTTCGTCATTCAAAGAAGTAGCATAATTGAGGCAAATATTATTTTAACCATACCTCTTGGATAGAGTGACATTTTGCTCGACTCATATAAAGAGAGTTAGTTGACAAAAAAATCCAGTAAACTCTTTGGAAGTGCCGAGAGACAGTATGGTCCCTCTGATCCCGTTGATTTGCCTTTAACTGAATAAGTAAAAGTAAAAAAAAATAGTTAGTACCAAATATTTACTAACCAATACCGAAGGATCCTTTTTATTAGGTTATTCCTAAAATACGCCCCAGATATTCCCAAAACATTTCACTTTGATGCACAACATTACAATTCCATCTCACAACTGTGTTATTGGAGGTTTGCATAGATGGCTCACGAGCCCACGTCCTCCGGCTCGCACTCCTCCGGGGATTAAAAAAAGCCCTCGTGCGAATAATTCTTATTGCACATGACTCCAGAGTTTCACCGCTGTAGACCGTCAATTATGCCTAAATGGACCATTTCCGCTGACAATATCGGAGAAGAAAAACACTATAGCATTTGCGAGTATACTAAATGTGTGTCCAATTGCACCATTAAGAGTGAGACCTCAATGTGAAAAGATGTAAAGAATTCGTTTAGGCGGCGAATATCTCCAAACTTGGATAACTATTTGTAGCTGTTAGATTTAAAAGATACTGGTAGAATGTTTGGAAAACATTTAAAATGCTTTCCAAACATTCTGCGATTGTGTGGAAAACATTCAATGTAGAAAACCTTAAAGAAAATTGCATAGGGTTTGGGTAGCGGCTGATCTTTCCTGTCTTCACTGGCTTCCCACATGAATAGTCCAGGTTGGAATCTCGGAGATGGGCAGGATTTTTCAATGATATCTCTATTGCTGTTTGGGGTGTTGTATGTGGAGAGCATTTCAAGTGGAGCACGCCGTTCGTCGGATGGAAGTTAAATTATGGACCTCTTGGGTTTTCTGGCTAAGAGAGGGCAATTCGGGTGCCGGGTTTCTCTCAAACGTTCCCCATTCCCTGAAAATCTTAGTCCTGCTAAATTACCGTATCCTTAATGGCTCAAATAACCATAGCTTTTGGTCGAATCCCGACTTTACTCACAGTGGAAATTGTCCTGCGAAAATGTGATTTAAGTTTATTTCATGGTTGAAAGAGCTATACGTACTACCGATCACTTTTTAGACCTTATTTAGTGTGCATATATTGATGTTATATGCGATATCGTGCGAGTGAGTTTATTTTTATAGAGAATCCGCCGTGACATTCGGACTCGCTATCTGTAGGCTAGCCGGCAATTAATTTATCCCCTAGACAGGCCTGGTTGGCAATCCTCTCGTACTATAGATCAAGGAATTTGGCTGCGGATCGTCTACACCAATGCTCGAGGAATTTTCTGAGGCGCAATTAAACCAAATCTTTTGAAATAAGGCTTAATCCCAGTGAGTATGGTCATCCCTCACTGGCGTCATATTTGCCTTCAGTCCTCACTCATAGCATCATCACCCCCGCGTAACGCACTAAGGAATTTAATTGAATTTTTCCCTCACCAGGTTTGAACTGACTTGTTTAAAAATATCAGATTTGTTGTAACATTGATTCTGAGAATCGGCTCGTGAGTATGATTTAATGTGACTCAAAATACTTCAGTAATTCCATCTAAAATTTCACATGGACTTAACAATGCTTTTGAGTTCTTATTAAGTATTTCCTCGAAGACTCGCCTGAAACAATGTCCAGCATCGGGTTGTGAATTTTTGAGTAGGGATGCTGCGAAGGAAAGCGTTTAGTTTGGAACTCTACCTCTTCGTTAATCCAGTATTGTCAAGATACTCGTACATTGGTATGTCACTATGTTACTCTCACGAGTAACTATGGAGAAAGTAAGTTGAGACAAAGAAAAATACCAATGCTGAGATTCTTATTAGCGTTGGTATGGAAATGGAGTTGCTGGGGATATCTGGAAATGGCAGAGAAACAGTAGGGAGGAAATATTGAAAGGTAATTTTATGTTGGGGGCCATAATAGAAATTAGAGCGTTGTGAAAGCAGGATAGAGTATGGAACGGATTGGGTGTTTTAGACAGCATAATGAATGGGAGAAGTTACCATGAAATGAAGAAAGAAACATGAAGTTTCCAAGATCCTAGAAATAAATAGGTATTAAAGATCGTACAAACCTTCGGAGTAGGTAGAATACATTGATTTAACAAGTATCCATCTCTTCTTGCATCTCGCGCGTTTTACTCAAGCTCATTTGTAAGTTACACCGATGTTTCTCTATCATCTTGCCACTTTACGGACGCACAGTGGTTCCTAATGAACAAATTTCCTCCCTTATACGATAACTGTTGTATGCTAATTCGGTGCAAAGAGACGAGTAGTCTCGATAGTTAGATAGATTACTATAAATAATACAACCAACCACATATCTTGGAAAGAGGTTTCTGAACTGTTTACGGGTCTCTGCAGTTTTACTGCTCCTCTCATGAGCCGACACTGCTGATTCCTATACGTTCGCATAAGTGAGCAGTTTCCTACTAGACCGTATTGATGTATTATTGAGCATATGCTAACGATAATTTTGCAATATGAGTGTTTTACGTATAAGTTTATTTATATTTTTTTTCGGATTTCCGTGTGTCAAGGAATCTCTTTACTTTATTCTCGTTAATGTGTGGTTATGATAGTTCAAAACGAAGTTGAAATGATTTTAATTTTCTCATTGGGTACTCGAATTGCCTCCTAGCACAATCTTCGCGGTAGCAACACGCACCTACGACGATGAAACTGCGCTGTGATGCCATTGCTCGAATGCAATTACGTCGACGGTGGCGTATAGTCTGAGCCGTCTGGCTTCGCAATTAATTTCATTAGATCGTTGATGTGCGTCGTGGTATCGTGTCGTGAGACGGTAGCATACCAGAATCTAAACACCGTACCCGTTATGTTTTTTGAAGCATCTACCCTTCTTTTAATTTTCTATTTCTGTGAACTTGTCAATTTTCGAATTGTTTCATAGGTGACCATTATTTTACCGGAAAACAATACACTATTGGCGGCGAAATGCTTCGGAACCCGAGGGTACGACGGTATATTTTTTATGATACAATTTGTATAGTCGTATAACACCGAATAAACATGATCATTATATTTTGGAAATATTGCTCGACCAGCGTAAAAAAATACCATGGACATTTTTATGCAATATTACACGCCATCGTACGCCATAAATTGAAAAAGTCAATCGATTAAATTTGTTTTCCCGAGAAAAAATGTTCGCCATTGTCAGTATGGTTTAATAAGGACATTGTTGTACCATATTTAAGCTTCTTAAATTAGAATTTTAAAAAAGACATTAAAAGCTATGCATTTTTGTATCCAAATAAAATTTTTATGATTTCAAGTATGCTTTCACAGTAATTCCTATATTAACCCATATTACCAGTGCGTTTTAACCCTGGTAATGTTATGAAATCTCCCTCATATAAAATTTTATGCATTTTTCTCTAAGCAAATTTAGTGATTAATGATTACTGCTACGCTATGTGGTCCTATAAGATGGATAATATTTGTAATGAGGTCGTTTCTAGTGTTCAAGGTAGTTAATCACAAACATGGAAATAATAGGAAGGTTTCGTCTTCCTGGAAATAATGTAAATGCAGGTATGGTACGGAAAGGCTAATTACCGCTCGGTAGATAGTTCCGGGTTGCTCAAATTTTAAAAACGTAATTATTCCGTGGTAGAAATATCACGTTAGCAGACGGAAGCAGGTCAGGGCAGCGGAGTGGTAATGACTGCCTGTTCTGCGCCGAGCAGTTTAAACTAGACCAGCATGTATGGATTTTGATGGAGTTTTGGCCGATATCTGAACACCTGAGAGAAGGAAAACAGGTCTTTACTTAAGCTCCCGTCCTATCAAACTGCTCTCGTGTGGTAACAAAGTTTACGGTCTGTCTGTGAATCTCAGCAAACTTCTCTTCCACTGGCCAACCGAAAGGTTAATCACCCATTCTAATTTGACATTTATTTAATCGTTGTTTCATTTCGTCATTCATCCTCATGAATGGGAAATTATCGACTGCTTAACGTACGGAATTAATGCGGAACATTACGAACCTCAGTAGTTATTACCAAGGTACTATGTCAGGGATAGACCAAAAGAACGAATCCCTCCTCTTCTGATCATTCATAATTGTACAGATAAGTTGAGGAACAAATGAGTATTGTTTATGAGTTCCAGAGCCAGAAAAATGGAAACGATAATTAGCAAAAGTTTCAAACACTCTTTGAATCCCGATTGTTGCCCAAATGGTTACATGAGAAAACTATGTATACATTTAAAAATATAGAGGAGAAAGTGGAGAAAGAGTTTTGAAAAAGGTATTCAAGTGAATATTAGCCAGAACTGTTTCTTATCACTAAACTTAGAAAATATACCGAGACGCTAATGGGGTTCAGAAGGCTCTAACGCCCACCCCTTCCCCTCATTTAGACACCTTTCCCCCCCGCACCACCCTTCCATCCCCCTGTCCCCCTTTCCTTGCCCATAGTATGCTTGTAAACCGTGAAAATGAGTATGATACCACGTGGTCATGCGCTATGTACCCAACTGTTAAATAAGATTTTGCTAAAAATTACAAAGTTCCTTTTATTCCTATTTCCTTTCCTCAAAGTTCCAATGTCAAAAACTTTCACGAAGAAGTCACTCTCGACTCTGTTAATTTTATTCTACTCGATTTTATTCAAATTTTCGGTGATTCCGCCACTGTGGTCTCTTGCAGATACGTCCTATCGCCCTCTTGACTCTTCCCACTTCACTCCGGGCTTCCCAATACCTATTTCGAGTCCTCCTCCATGTCATCCAATTTCCCCTCCTTCTATGTCCTCCCTCCCTCCCCCCTTAAACAAAGCCTTCTTTCTCGATGGCCATCCATACTGCTCCGTACGCTTAGAGGAATGACCGTACATTTCAGCGTTCCAAACTGCCTGCCTCCCTCTGCTATCCCACTCCCTCCTTCTCTCTCCATTCTCTCCCTCTCTCTTCATCCACCACTCCATCAACCTACCCGCCCGCCGTCCCCTTTTAAACTATTTCCCCGAACCACCCACCCTCCCTCGTTACTCGCCCTCTTATTCCCAACCCGCCACTCTTACGTATTAAAGGTTCCCCTCCCTTCGAACTCAGCCACCCTCCTCCCCTTCCACAATCCAACTGAATAATTACCCACTCAATTTCAAAGGCGCCCACGCCGACTACCCGTGCCCGCCTCCATTAACCACTCACTTCCCTTCTCCTCCTCCGTCCGTTCATTTGCCCGACGGTTTTTCTCCCTAATGGCCCGACGTAACCCGCCCACCCTCTCTCTATCTATCCTCTCCTCCCTCCTCCGCTCTTGACTCGTGTGTACGTGTGGAAGTCTGTCACTGTGTGTGCTCTTGTGACTCCCCAGAAAGAGGGAAAAAACAGAGTTCGTTTGTACATTTAAGGAATTAAAAAAAAGCATAAATAAGCTCTCCTTGCGTGGGCGAAGTCCTGGGCAAGGCTGTACGAATTTCGTAAGGCATCGACGTGTGGGGTTCACGCGATCGATATCTCAACCACATGTGTCGAGCCGTGAAGAGTGTCCCTAGTAGTTATTTTTCTTTTTTTTATGCCCTCGGATAAAGGTGAAAGGTAATTCAGGAAAATCTCTCCATGTGATGTATCATTTAATGTAATGGGGGAAAATTTTATCTGTGCATCAGCGAACAGAAAGCTTTTTGTGTAATCATTTTTTCCCCGAATTAAATATAACACTCTTTCATTCATAAATTGGAGATTTAGGTTCAACTAAAACAGTTTTCATTTGTTCACTTTTCATAATTGTTTTCCATAGGAAGAGGTCACATAGCTATTTGCTTGGTTAAAACTTTCCCTCTTTTAAACACCTGTATTTAAACATTTGCACTGTGTTGCTTGTAATCATTGAATGGGGACAAAGTTGGGAATGATATAATCTAACCATTTTTCCATTACTTTGATTTTTTTAATAGTTATTAAGAGCATAGACTAATTTCTGGAAAAAAATCAAAATCTGAATGAAAAAATATTTATTAACGGGTACTCGAGAATACGAATTCACTTCATAAGATACTAATTATGTCATTTTGTGACGTCACGGCGGTGAATACATGCGTCACGTCATAATGTAAAAGGGTTGCTGCGATGTTAACTTCTAATTAACCATGTTACATTTTTATTGCTAATATTTGAAAATATAAGATGTAATGTGGATTCAGGTGTCAGGTATATCGATAAATAGGTTTTGTATTTCCATCAAAAATCTGTGGAAAATTATAAACTCATTTAATATGGACATCACACAATGCCACGAAGTGAAGCCTGAAAGTGTAAAGTACAGTGTTTCCATCGTCAGTGTTGCATATCAATAGGGCTTATTCCAGGGACGGGTGACGTCTAAGGGATTGCCCAAGTCGGCTCCTCGCCAATTTGGCTACTCATGAGAATTCGGACCCTCTGCCACAATATAAATTCTTAAATCGATCACTTTTAAAGCAGCCTAAAATCTGTAAAAGAAAACTAGCAGCGTGTGAAGGCTAGGGTGATAAAATTAAATCTAGTCCGCAAAAACATAAAATGCATCTAGTGCATCTAGCCCTGTGCACTCATATCATCGATGTGCTGAGATAAACGGGACGGAAGAAAGGAATAATAGCAATACTTGTGATATTTTATCATTCATAAGTCAGAAAATATGGAGCAAATCAAGAATGGGTCCAGTTTCTTTAAATATCGGGATATCGATCAACCTGATTTAAAAATATGATTGCCAATTGGGATTTCTCGGCGATTAAGATGTTCATTTTAGTTGTAGGGCCAGTTCGTGTTTAGCGTAAACGATCAAGCTGCAGGCTCTTGGAAAAGTCAAACCTAAATGGAACTACCTTTGATCATCTTCAAAGGCGTCGCCCTTGATCAACCTAAAAGGTTTTTGGTAAAAAGTGCTAGCACCAGATGGGACAGGTAAGGGACAAGGGGAGGACAACGGAGCGGAAGGGAAAACGCAAAAAAATAGTCATGAACAATGCCACCAAAAACGTGCAAATTTGTGTACATGATGGCGGAAAACTTGGTTAAAATTAGTCCCAACTTCACCAAGTGAAAAAATTCCTTATTAGACGAAAAAGGAGACAGTAAAAATGAGCCACAACCACTTATACGTAAGATAGACCTCCACCATCCCAAGACAAGTCAAGCAGGACTAGAAAGTAAGTAGGGGGAAGTTCTATTAATTCATGGATATGCGACCCCTGGTCCCTTCCCAGTATTGTGGGAATGACTTCAGTGAATCCAGTGATAAGTGCCTCGGATGAGGGATGATTCACAGAAAGAATGACAACACGACGTCCGTAGTCGGGTGGAAATTTAAATTTTGGAACCCTTGGGGGCTTTCGTTTAGAGTTGATTAATGCCAACTCACGGTTCCTCTCCATCTTTCCCCCATTCTCTTAATATCCTACCTCAAGTAAATTATTATCCCCTATACTAAATGGCTCGGATGACGACAGTTGTCGATCGTATCCCTTAATGATTGCTGCGGGCAGAACTAAAAATGTGTTGCAAAAACGTGATTTAAGTTAATTTCATAGCTAAAAAATCTCTGCTATATTTCACTTGATAGATCTTGTTTAGTATATATTAGCTACTGTATCAGGTTGGTTTGATTTCTGAATTAGGCATTAGGCAAGGAACTGTATTCATATAAAGATTCCGCCGTGAGATTCGGACTTGCTACCTCCAGGATAGCCGGCGATTAAATTACCCCCTTGACTGACCTGGTTGGCAATCCCCGCGTACCATAGATCAAGGAATTTGGCTCCAGAACGCCTACACCAATTCCCGGGCGTTCGGACTTTATTCTCCGGGAATTTGTATCCAGAGAAATAAAACTAACTCTTGTACAATGTGACTTTGTTCCGCTAAGCATGAAGATCCCTCACTAACGTTATTTTTGTCGTTAGTTTTTACTCTTATCATGATGCATCATATAAGAACTTGTGTGACACTTGTTACGATTCACTAAAGGAATGAGCTTGTAATGCTTCTGGATGCAGATGCAGATTCTGGCTGGATGCAGATTCCATTGCAATGAAATCTGCATCAGACTGAGGTAATCGGAAAAATATGGGGAATAGGAATCTCGAAAAGAAGTGTCATTCTGCTGTTACTGTGAGATCGATGGACTGCGATGTGAATTTTGTTGACATGTTGGCATCAATGACAATACGTTTGCATTGAAAGAATAAATTTGGTTCCAATTTGGAGGAGTAAAGCGCCCTCCCCCTCTCCCCTCCGATTCTGAAAGGAGAAAGCATAATGATGTTGATTTGCCAAATTTCCTCTACCTGCGAGGGAACCCCAAACTATCGAACGTCAAGAGCCTACGTAGGACTCCTAGTTTCAGGTAGACTTCAGTATCAGTACTTCGAATATATTACGAAAAGACAGATCAGATCGAAATTAATGTGGGAAACAAATGCAGAAAGCAAGTTCTGTACTGCAGATAAGGTGAACGGAGGTCATCTGCGGGTTATCCTGCAAGCTGCTACTAGAGGGCATGGCAGGCGGTTAATCCACAAGAGCCAGGCACCTTCATCACGAATATTTGATTAAATGTCAGCTTTCAGTAAAGTTGCAACATATTTATAATATAGAAGGCAATATCAACTTTGACTTCATGTTCTAAGTAATCCAAGTGCCAAATATGTCTCTACGCATACAAGACGAGCTGCTGGTATCAAGAGGAATGGCAATATTTTAGGGAACTAATAAATTCAAAAATAGTACCTCCCCTCCCCATAGTGCGATCATTTGCAGTTATTCGGATCCCTTATTTTATGGGGGAAAAATGTCATTAACAATATGTCGGTATTACTCTTGATTTCTCTAACCTTAATGTCAAGATCCGTCAATTTCACCTTTTTCATTCTTCTCCAAACCCACATCTGAAAAGCCTCCAATTTACGCCTATCGTCTCACTTCAACAACCAGTTTCCCGATCCGCATAAAACCACACACCTTGCCAAAATATTCACATCTTTTCTTACCTCCTTGCTTAACATCCTTGACCTCTTATTTCCTCCATCTCTTGAAAGATTTTTTGTCTAACGTAATTTTTCTTCTGGTCGTGATTTTTCTTCCCTGCTACTGTGGCCATATTCGTTCAAGGCAACTCCAAAATATGTTAAGTGTTCCAACTGCTCCAATTTATGAACTCCTGCGTTAATGTTTTACTTAGCCTTCCTCGCTCTCGAAAACCTTATAGTTTTTCTTAAATTCCTCGCACCCCATACCCATTTCATTGATTGTTCTAAGTTTTCAGCAATGGATGGAATTAGCATGTAAGTAGGCTGACTGACACCCATTAGCTGACTGGCAAACTACGTACAGCTTGATCATCCCCAAAATTCTGACTGATTTTGTGAATTTCCCAACGACTTTTATTCCGATCTCCAGTTCCCTCCATGAAATTTTATCGTTTCACCTACATATTATTTGAAGAAACCTCTTCCTAACGTTGCCATAAATATATCGTCACTTTTTTTTGCGTTCTTCGTCTCACATCTCTTTTGCGGCGTGCGAATCGGAGTACCATCGACTGACTCACTTCTTCACGATTAGGATGACTCGAACGCATCTCCACACCATCCCCTCAACTACCCCCCCCCCCACGACCCAAAAACAAAATCACGCCCCCACTCATTCTTCCACGGAGAGGCACCCATTTATTTACGGGAACGACGCAAATAAAAAGGGTCTAAAGTTGAACTGCGTAGAGTGTGCGTGTTGGGGTGGTTGAGGAAGCAAACGATCGGGCGAATCGTCCTTTTTCTTCCTTGATGACGGCGAACGAAGCAAATGGGGCGAAGGGTGAGGGAGACGGAGGTGGAGTTCGTCGTGTTTATTTCTCCCTCTTCTCTTCCTTTCGCGGCCCTCGCTGATTCGTCGTGGTGTGTGTTTTTTTTTATAGTTCCATCAACTGACCCCTTCTCCACCCACGCCATCCTCTCCCAACTCCCCACTCCGATTGGCTCACGCCCCAACCGAACTTCACCACGCGCGTTCGTTTTCGTTCCCGCTCCAGCTCTCTTTCCCTCCCAGCACCACAGTCGGGAAGAATCGGGAGCGCAAGAGGGGTCCTCTCTATTTATTTTCATTTGAGTGTTATGACCTCTGCGGCTGTAATTCTCCCGAAGCTCAAAAATTTATGTGCGACGGAAAATCTCAGTGGAATACGCTCGTTTTGATGGAGGACCATCTGCCTTTCGGTAAGGAAGGGAGAGTTTAAACATCGCCGCCATTTGATCGCTTGCACTGTTCAAAAGAGGACGCGCCAGAAATTATGTTTCTTTCGTGTTTGTCGCGAAACGCGTGGGTGCTATGGGACAAAATTACGGGCGAAAAGATAATAATTAGTTGAACGAATTCAGTCATTAGAATGCATTGTTCTTTTTCGGTTGGTGTTGGTGGCGGTGATTGCGGGAAAGAAAAACGAATGGTAGTTGACGGACTCTTCTCTGGAAGAATGATGGAGGTGTAATGGGCGGAACGAATAAGCGATAAATTAGGTTCCCTGGGACGGAAAATAATCTTTATTTAATGCGTGTGATAAAGTAGTGGATAAGAATGACTGTGGCGATTTGTGTCGAGGCTGTAAGATCAGCGATTGGTTAAAGATGATGTGTGAAATCTCTTAAGCGGATAATTCTGCACTTAAAGAGCAGGAAAGAATTAAGAGGCATTGAAGGGGAAAATCACGTTGAACGGTGATGGAGGAGACAATAAATTTTGCACGGATGAAGGTGATCAGCCTTTTGGTGACTAAACATTTCTAATTTGTATTTGAGTGCAGATAAATCTGCACGAATTTAATTCAGTGATGAATGATCTATGATCACTCAGGTCGAGTTACTGTCACAGAAACGTGTTAATTTCTCTCTGTGTCACTAGCACTCAGAGCCTGTCTGTCGTTAAAACAATAGTGATGAAAGTTGCATCGCGTATCTGACGAGTTCTTCTTTTTTTTCGGCGCACCTCGCTAATCGCATTGTGCATCCATGAAATCGCGGATTTTCTGCTGAGGAGTCGATAAAAAAATCCCGACTCGATTCCCGGAGGTGGAGTCACAGCAAAGGGTTCCCGAGTGGCTTCGGCGAAGCCAAGGGTTCGCCGCCAACCTAAGGCCGTCTTAAAATAGTTCGGCTTGAGAAGCACATTGTCGTAACTTGAGCGGAAAATCGACTGGAAGAAAGCCAAAATGGTTTTTAAATAAAAAGAAATATTCTGTCGCCCTTTTCCGCTGTGCAAGACGTCTTTGCGGTTGGATGTTTTTTTTTGCTCGGATGATGACTTTCGCCGAAAATCAAATCATCAATAGGCTTCTTTGATGTTTGTTTGCCTTTATTCGGGCGTCGAGTATTTTTTTTCGAGCCGCTCGTCACGTGGCAGTTTTGTCTTCAAAATTTCATCGTGTTTCGGCGGGATAATGTTTGTATCATTCATGAATTGACCTTTCGATTCACGAGAAAAGTGAAAGATTATAGTACATAAGGTCACCAGGATTTGTAATAACGTACCACGAATAGAACTCCCTGATTACTCGTACAGCACTCTAGCGGTCAGTTTCGACTTATTTTATCCAGCTTTCCATTAGCAAAATCAAGACCAAGTAACAACACCTGGTCCTTTGTCCAATACTCACCCCCTAGGAGAGGGATTAATGACTCACTATGATGCAAAAAAGAAGGTTACAGGATTGTATGGAGAGTAATGTATGTGTGTGTATATTATTATTAGGTAATCTACCGGTTAAGGTAGGTTTTTGGATGGACACAACTATCAAATAAACATTTTGTGACTCCCCACCTAGCGAACTAATCTATATCAGGTCCCTCTTCATCTCGGTGTACTTCTTTCCTCCCATCATCCCGTCCAATATCCCTATCCTGTTCCTACCCTTACCACGCTTGCCCAACATTCTCCCCTCTATTACCCTCTTCAACATTCCACTACCGCTCAATACGCCTTTCATCCATTTTTCCTGCCTCCATAGGATTTCTCTCAACAAACCCCTCTCCTCCCCCACCATCTCCAGTACTTCCTCATTTGTTTTCCTTTCGGTCCATTTCACCTTCTCCATTCTTCTCCACACCCACATTTCAAAAGCCTCCAATCTACGTCTATCCTCCTGCTTCAGCGACCACGTTTCCGCGCCGTACATAGCTACGCTCCATATCAGAGTTTTTACGAGTCTTGTCTTAACATCCCTACTCAACGTCCCCGTCATCAACTCCCTCCTCCTTGAGAAAGCCTCCTTGCCTAGCGCAATTCTTCTCCTTACGTCCCTACCACTTTGACCGTATTGGTCCAAAACACTTCCGAGATATGTAAACTGCTCTACCTGCTCTATTCTTTCCCCGCCTATTTTAATATTTAGCTTAGCCTTTTTCTTTCTGGAAAATCGCATAACCTTTGTTTTATTAATATTGATTCTCATCCCATATTTATCGCACTGAACCTCCAATTCACTCAACAATGCTTGCAACCCCTTGGCTGACTGAGCAACTAATGCTTGGTCATCAGCAAACCTAACCGATTTTACGAATTCCCCTCCGACTTTCATTCCTACCTCCATTTCTTCCCATGCCTCTTAAATCATTTCCTCTACATATACGTTGAACAGAACCGGTGACAATGGGCAACCCTGCCTTACACCTCTTCCTAACACTGCCCATCCGGACTCTCCGTTCCCCACTCGCACCTGAGCAGTCTGAGACATGTACAGGTTGCGGATCAGTCTCCTGTCCCTCCAATCCATTCCTATTTTCTGCAATACACGCATTAATTTTTCCCAATTCACTCTATCAAACGCTTTTTCGAAATCTACAAAACAGGCAAAAACGTCCTGATTGTATTCTATATTCCTCTCGACTAGTGATCTCATTACTGCAATGGCTTCACGCGTACCTCTTCCTTTCCTGAACCCAAACTGATCATCCCCTAAGTAATCATTTGCCTTACTCTCTATCCTTTTGTTGATGATCCTGAGAATAACTTTAGCTGCGTGGGATATCAAACTTATTGTTCTGTAATCCTCACATGACGAAGCCTTTGCCTTTTTTGGAATAGGAACTAACACCGATCTCAAAAAATCTTCCGGCCAGATTCCTTCCTCATAGATACTACGAATCAGTCCATATATGGCCTTCTTCCCACCTTTCCCTAACCATTTCAACATTTCTACAGGAATATTGTCCACCCCCACAGCCTTATTTGCTTTCATCTCCTTTAATGCCCTTTCTATTTGATCGTCGAGTATGCCTGGACCTAAGCTATCTTCTTCTACGTCATGTTCCTTTTCTATGTCTAACCTTGTCGGCCTAAGTTCTTTACCATACAGTGTTTCTATATATTCCTTCCATCTCTCTTGGATTTTTCCTGGTTCAACTATTATGTTACCCCATTTATCTTTAACTGTTAGCACAGATCTTGCCTTCTTACTTCCCGATAATAACTTAACCTTGCTGTATAGAGCACCAATTTCACCCTTCTTCTGTAAACTTTCCATATCCTCGCATTGCGTTTCCACCATTCTTCTTTTGCTTTATTTGTGGCCCTTCTCAATTTATTGTTTAACTCTTTGTACTTCATTTTGCCTAGCTCTGTGTTTACATTTTTCCATCTTCTTCTCTCATCCATCTTTGCAATCATCTCATCCGTTACCCATGGTTTCCTTATCCTTTTCCCGTTAACGGTTCCTATAGTGTCTTTGGCGGCTTCCAATATCCCTTTCTTGATACATTCCCATTTTTCTTCGATAGTACTCAGTTCTTTACTGTCATCCATCATTTTCTCTACAGCCTCCTGATACTCCTTCCTCGTTAATTCATTTACTGCTTCTAAATTCCATTTGTTAACCCGCCGGCCTTGCCTTATCTTCTTGAAACGAACATTACATTTCATAACAACTAAATTGTGGTCAGAGTCCGCATCCGCTCCTGGGAAACTGTGCGAATTTATCACACTGTTCCTAAACCTGTGCCTAACCATAATATAATCTAACTGATACCTTTCTGAGTCACCTGGCATTTTCCATGTATACCTACGCCTTTTGTGGTGTCTAAACCATGTGTTAGTGATGACTAACCCCTGTCTCCTGCAGAATTCAATTGCTTTCTCCCCGCGTTCATTCCTCGTGCCTAACCCATAGTCCCCCACCTCACCACCATCTCTTCCTTCGCCTACCGTCGCATTCCAATCCCCCATCACTATCAAATGTTTCCCTGCAGGAACACTCGCGATGATATCCTCTAACTCATCATACATCCTATCGACTTCCTCCTCCTTGTGGTTGCTCGGTGGCATGTATACCTGAATAATGACCAAGTTCGTCGGCTCTGCTTTAATCTCTACGAGTAAAATTCTATCTGTCGCTTGCTCTATGTTGACTACGCTTCTTCCTACCCCTTTATTTAAAATTACGGCAACCCCTCGTTGGCTCTCATCCCCGCCGCTGTATATTACTCTATAGTTGTCACTCCAGTAATCCCCGCTATCCTTCCATCTCACCTCGCAGAGGCCTAAAACATCTATGTTACCTCTTTCCATCTCTCGCTTAATATTTTCTAATTTGCCTCTCCTCAACATTGTGTATATATATATATATATATATATATATATATATATATATATATATATATATATATATATTTATATATATATTTATATATATATATATATATATATATATATATATATATATATATATATATATATATATATATAGTTGAGGAGAAGGGATAGACTGAGAAAATCATTAGTGGTTTTGTTCAGAGAGACTTCAAAGACATTGGAAAGGACAAATAATCATTTAGAAAATAATGACATGAAGATGACTGAGGCGAAAAAATTATGTGAGGACGGCCCAGAATGAAAGGAATTGACTGAAATAGTTTTAAGTTTCCTTCTACTAGCCTAAAGTCAGGCTCTTTCAGGCCGTGCCTGCCTCGAATGGAATGACATGAATGATATTTATATATGTCTACGGTTTCGCAAATCTCATTTTTTTATTTTTCAAATTGCATACGGATCGGAGTGATTCGGCGGCTGATATACTAGCTTATCATGCAGAGGGCCCGGGTTCGTATTCTGGCGGAATTAGGATTTTTCAGTGGCTCCCGAATTTTACTTTGGGTGCCATGTGGAGAGCTTTACCTCGAGTGGAATGCACCCTCCGTCGGACCGAACGCTAAGCTGTAGACCCCTCGGCGCCTTTCTTTAATAGTGTGCTAATATTGGCGCCGGGTTTCTCTCCACCCTTCCTCCATTCCCTATACATCTAACCCCTACCGAATGGATATCACCTATCCCAATGCTGCAAATTTCCCAAGCTGTCGGTCGTCTCCACTAATAACTAAGACTACTACAAATCTCGTCATCAAGTACATCAAGGCATAGGAAGCTGTGCAACGTCGGAGCAGTATGGAATAAATTAGTAGAAGTGCGCTAGTTCGTGATAAAACCTAATATCAGGTCATTTGTGGCGTAATCTCCGAAGAAGGACGGCTCTGTTGTTGCGTACATGTTTTCGTTCATTTTCAAACTTGTAATCCGTTTTCGAGAATTGAAAGAGATGTTATGCGCTATGTCTCGATAATTATTTTTTCCAAGTGCTGCGATCGTTACAAGCTTATCATTGTGTGAATTAGAAATTGATACATAATCATGCCCTACGTATATTTACGGTGGGAGAGTTGTCATTTTTTTAGACTGTTTGTACGGTTATGCCATTCGTCATTTGCAGCGTTGCAGCATGCTTTTAGGGAACTCACGCCGAGTGGATCAAATATCCCTTTTCACCAAAAAAAAAGCGCAGCGAACGCAAATCTGTTCAGCGATCATTTATTCTCGTTTTCGAGATATTTTTCTGGCTTCTGCCGTAAGTAAGATAATAAGGAGTGATTGGATGAAGAGGAAATGTCCCCAGTGGGGGCCTGCGTTGGGGATTAAATGACTACTACCTTAAAAATACGTGAAAACAATGGGGGCGTTGAGACTTAATTTCTTCTTTTTCCGCTCCCGGGGTTACGTCCCTTGGGGTCATCTCCGTTTATTCCAACTTTTTGCTACGGCATTGTCAAGGTGTATGCTCATATTGCCTTCCTCTGTACAGATTAACTTTAAGCCTCTCAGTCCTGCAAACTATTCTCGTTCTCTTTTGCGTCAGTATGAAATTTTCGAACCCATATACGTTTGGAGTATCTATCAAGGTACCTCTCCGACGTAGATTGCGGAGTAACGCGTAGGGATTTGAGATAAAAGAAATAGTGGATCGGCGCCAACTTAAATTGGACTCCTGAAGAGGACCGAATAAAAAGCGATGGGAGAATTTTATTAGTCAGAGCGAACGAAATGGAAAACAGAATTCTTCATCGAAAATTTTATCTTTATTTTGTGCATTTTATTCCAATTCATTAATGCTTTTCTTTTGCGACAAATCATCAAACTGTTTTTCAATTGTTTAGTCTTGTAAACACAATAAGCCTTGTTGGCTACATTTTATTTTGAAAAATCAACGGTCCTTAAAAAGGAATATTCCTGTTCATCAGTTTAACTAGTTAAATAAACCGTGTCTTGATTAAGAAGTTTTACTTCTAATATTCAGAAACACTCTGATTTTCTGGTATCGGTGTATGATTTAAATCTATCCTCCGGTAGCGGAAAGTACTTTGCACTACATGCATGCAGACGAGCTTATCGCGCCTGCTTTAGACCCAATAATTTAACTATTACACTCCAAAATTTTACGCGCACATTTGTTTCTTCTTCCTTAAATGATAATTCCATTCACATGGTGGCTCATTTCAAATCTGAATAACAACGAACAATTAACCATTCTGATCCACTTCCAATTCAGTATAAAATTATCATTTACATAGCACCACTAGGAAACAGTTGGCATAATGGCGAGTTCCTTCCCCATTGCCACTATTCCGTTGAACTCTCGGAATGTTGTGGTTGCTAGTGTAAAAGCTTCAAACTCCCGAGTGTTGTAATTCTAGTACTCGTGGTGAAAGAATGTGTTAGCGGTAAAGCCATCTCAACTTGTGTGGGGTGTGGAGGACACTCAAGTGCCCTACACACCCCAAACAGTTTCACTTTTCGTGACATTTTCGGAATAGTTAATAAAAAGTTAGGATATTTAAAAAGTATACTTGAGAACTCTAATAAAATGATCAAGGAGCTTTGTCATTTCACGTTAGTTAGGCTCCGCCTTCAGTATGCTGCAAATGTATGGCATCCTCACGAAGTAGGCTTAATTTTGGAAATAGATCGAATGCAACGAAAAGCAGCTAGGTTTGTGAAAAGTTGTTCAGAAGAAGGTAGCAGTGTGCCAACACTATTGGAAGAATTAGGATGGGACCCACTAGTTTAGTTAGTAGGTTTAAATTTAGGTTAAATTTACTGCGTACATTTGAGGCAGGTTACTTATCTGAGGATTTTAAGGGCATATTACTGGCTCCCACTTACTAAGGTAGATCAGATCACCAATGTAAAATCCTGGAGATTTATTGCCATCATTGATTTATTGCTAACCGTTCTACTTGTAGAACGGTTAGATTAAAAATTTCGTTTTTTCCTCGAACCATCAGAGATAATGATAAACTTCACAGAAATCGCTTAGGAGATAATTAGGATTGGTAGTGTGTATATTTTTCGATATCTTGTATGTTTATTCCTGCATGTTATTCTTTTTATTTTTTACAGTTTTCATTTCTACAGCATAATTTGAATGTAAGTATCCTGTTATTTAATATTTTTGCACATAAGTACTTTCCTTCTTGTGATTAAGGTTGGTCGAGTGCATGAGCAAACTATAATTGTGTAGAGGTAACATGATTTGGTTTTGCAGTAGATTTTATTCCAGTTTACGGGTGGCGACGTAACACCCCCCGCCACATTCTCCTACGGCGGCTTGCGGGGTATAGTGTAGATGTAGATGAAGTTGAGTACGCTGTAAGTTAGATTGGACGATTAATTGTTCCACCCTTTTCGCGCCTTTCATTCAAAGTAGGCTAATGACGACGACGCCAGGTTTCCTCGCCACTGCGATTTCCTGATAATCCTATTACTACCCATCTTTCCCTGATTAACTCATCCGTCGATCGCCTCCCGTAATAACTACTGCGTTGTACAATACGCTTCAATCCTCTCCTTATACTTTCAACTTAGCGGGTCGCCACTTTGTCCCTCTTTGCAGCAGCATTTTGTCGTTGTCAACTCCTCTCCTTCGCTCACTCAGCACTTCTTCGGCTTACGTCTTGTTTGTTAGGTTCATGGGGGGTCAATGCTTCCAATATCTGAGAGTTCTCCCTCTAATGTCTCTCTTGCTCTTTTTCGCTAAAAGGTTTCCATCCACCGGTCTCTGGCCTGCCACCCGTCTCGTCTCCGCAATCACGAAACTGCTTAACGTGCAATCACATGAAAGTTCGGGGAGGTGGGGGTGGAGGAGAAAAAAATCTTTTTGCCCGCCCGACCCACCCCTGAAAGCTTTCCAGAAGACCCAGGGATGGTGGTTTCGAATGCGACGCTGTGTTTCATAAAGGAATTGGTGCGGGATCCACGGCTGGAAAGAGCCTTCACCATCGAGCCTCGTGTTTTTTAATAGTCCAATGTAGAAGCCCACGGCCGTCGTTGGGGAAATCTTTTGATTTCGTCGCGGTCGGTCGCGCCCCTTGTGCATGCACCCCTGCCTCATGGTCGGTTTCGTTTTTTGTGTCGAGAAGTTGTCGACGATACGCCCGAGAAACGCAACTCGCGAGTGTTTTTTTTTGTCCCCCGTCGGGATGTATTTAATTGTTTATTCATTCGCTCTGTGAAATATTATTTTTCCCCGGACGCGCTACTTTGGCAGAGTAATGCCCCCGCGCGGGAGTATTAATGCCGTCATTTCACTTACTTAAGGGACAAGTTATTGCCGCGAGTAAAAAGGTGGGAAAGTCGGAAAGGAGATGTATCGTGGAGAAAAGCTCTTTTGCAAATGCAAGCGGACAGATAACCGGGTTGCGGAAATGGAGGCGTGAGATTAACAGCATAAAATATGTAGGATTCTCCCAACACTGAAACCTTAGGATTTGGAACCAATGCGTTTTCATTGTAAAAACCCTTAAATGTCGCGGCGTTAATTATGTGATGCAACCTAATCGTGTGAAGTAGGGTAGTAAATGCCGTTCGTTTTTTTGAGAGTAATCAGTTTAAAAACCTTCCCTCGGATTTTTAAGTCGAGGATATTTCGTTTAAGGTTGCGAACGGGGACCTATTATCACCACTTTTTTTTCTTGTGGCAGTTCATGTCGCGAAATTTATTTTTCTATCTCAGATTCGTTACTTACGTTCTAGCCGACGTGTTCACGTTTTCTTGACTCGCTTAACGGATGGAATGGTTTCATAGTATTTTCTTTAAATTTTTTCATCTTACTCCTATGGAAATGGGTTTTGAAACTTATACTTTACCACAATATAAAACTTAACTGCAACATTTCAACTCTGATGATTGTATTTTATGTTATATCCTATGCTTATAACTGATTACTTAACCTTAAATTACGGCATAGTGAACCGAGGGACTAAATATGAACTGTCTGTAAAAAAGGAGGTTAATAATTTAAATGAAATTCATTCATCATTATCATTTTATCATTAGGTAATCTACCGGTTAAGGTAGGTTTTCGGATGGACACAACTATCAAATAAACATTTTGTAACTCAAAACAAAACCCAATCCAGCAACTTACTCTACATCAGGTCCCTTCCAGGCCCCTTCATCTCCGCGTACTTCCTTCCTCCCTTCATCCCGTCCAACATCCCTGTCCTGTTCCTGCCCTTTCTTCGCTTGCCCAACAGTCTCCCCTCAATTACCTTCTTCAACTTTCCACTACTGCTCAATATGCCTTTCATCCATCTTTCCTGCCTCCATAGGATATCCAACAACCCCCTCTCCTCACCCACCATCTCCAGCACTTCCTCATTTGTTTATCTTTTTTTCTATTATTATTATGGTGTTAAAAGCTTTAGCCGATTGTGTTACGTCTCCAAACTCAACGTTTGTAATCTTCGTATGTCCTAATTTATTCATAAATTCTCTCTCAATTCGTCCCGCAAATCTTCCTGCAATTCGTCCCTTGCGTTCCCCATTAAGTCATTCGTCACGTATTTTCATCGCTTGCAAGAGCCATTAAACATAATTTCCGTGAACAAAAAACACACTCGTAAAATGGATGATACACGCTCAAAAATTTTAATTATCTCACAATCGTTCGTAAACATCTCGTACGTAATTTCAAAAGGACAATTCACTAATGAGTGCGAGCGTGAGTGATACATTTGAGATACTTTCAGTGATTTTTTTTTAAATTCCGAGTAAGAAGAAAGTTTTCGAGACGCCAACATGTCTGCCTATGCTCCCATTTAATGTACAGATGGAATCCTGATATTTATGTCCTGAATTTTTATCAGTTATTTATCTCAATTCAGGGTGTGATGGAGAAGACATTAAAATGAATAAAATATGGGATCAAAGTGAAATAAAGTCGACTTGGAAAAATATTTACGGAGAAGTGAATGTAAAAGAACAATAGCCTGAACAACCAGAAGCAGATAGGGTCAAAGGGAAATTTATCAGGGTTCACAAGGTTTAAAGAATAGTAGTAAGTAAAAGTAAAAAATATAACCTTCTATTCGAATAATCTAAAAAAACTGAAACCGTGGAGTATTTATGGAAGAATTTGAAAATACTGTAGCGTTTAAAATCCCGAATTAAACGAGGCTCTAGAGGAGTTCTGAATCTTAGATCTGATGAGACTTGTATCCAAAGTACGGACACAAGTAATCAACCAGAGGCTAGAATATAAATTCTACAAGTTTTAGAATAATTTTTTGTTCAGTGACAAAAGCGGATCGAGCGAAGACGTGTCGGTCTGAGAACACTGGTGGAAGAACAATGTATAGCCAGTAAGTCATGCTCGATTATTAATGGATCCGGAGATGGCCTTTGACAACGTTGAGTGGTGCGAGATTCTCATTCTGGAGACGGTTAGACGGAATTACATATATGAAAGAATAACCTGCCAACTCTACACGGAAGGAGTCGTCGCGATTCGAATCGACGAAGGGATAACGATAGAAGTAAATATAAATGAAGGAGTAAGGAGCGAAAAGGGATAAAGGAGAGAAAGATAAAACTTCTCATCAGCACAATTCAGCAGTTACATGCATTTTTTAATGGGGCGATAAAAGAAGCCCTTAGATTGGATGATGCGCTCTGTTTCGATCGACTGCGTAATGGATGCACGTAGCGTGAAAACCAACTTAGGAAAATCATTGTCCTGCCTAAATTATGGAAAGGTGAGTCAAAGAAGACTAAAGACAAAAAAGACTGCAGAAGAGGAAAAGAGAAACATTGCAATATGGTTTCGAGAAATTTGTTGGATTTACTTTCCTGGGTACTTGAAAGAAAGTAGGAGGTACGTGATGGACGGGATATAAGAAGGAAGGGTCCCAAGAGGAAAATCTAGGGTTTAGGTGCTCAGGGTAAACGGTGAGAAACAATATGTGCTAGTTATCAGGGATCCCAGGAAACAGCGTTGGAGAGGAAATAATGTATAACTGCAACCATTAACCTTCCGATTGAATTAACTGAAGTCTGTTGACGAAATATTTTGGTAATTCCCTCGACTAGTGTCTAAATGTCACCGTGGCTGCGTGCATATTAATTTCCAATTCTGTCAATCCCACTTTGCTAATCGGGAAATGCGCGCTTTTCACAATTTTTAAAACGATAGTTTTTAAATCCTAATGTTTACATAATCTCATGTAATCTCGTTTAAATTAATTTAAATTAAAGAAATGTACAAATATTTGAATAAATAAGTATATTTAAAATGTGAATTTTTTAGGAATAATTCGTATTACTTAAATATAATGCGTAACATTCATTTACGTAATTTTGAAAATAGATTTAATTTTGATAGGTCAGTTACCCAGCGTATTTAATTATCGCTTTTGTCAAGTATGGTATATAATGAAATTTTAACTTCAGTTTTGAGAAGTTTTATTCGCAGAAAAAGTAGTTCATGTTTTAAGAAACGTGAGTACGTCCTTCTGATTGGTTAATTGCTTGCATCATTAAAATTAAAATTTCCGAATATCGGCTGGAGGAGGCTAAACTAACAGTGCATAACTGTTAGCTTGTCGGAAATGGCTGTGATAAGGGTGTCCAGGTAGAATATCAGGATGTTAACTTTCTTATGTCGCTGTTAAGTCCATCTTTTCACCTTTTGAAGGTGACTCTAAGAGATGCCAGGGAACATTCATTCAAATATCAACTACTCGCTGTATATTGCTA
This sequence comes from Hetaerina titia, assembly GCA_037158775.1. Classification (NCBI taxonomy): domain Eukaryota; kingdom Metazoa; phylum Arthropoda; class Insecta; order Odonata; family Calopterygidae; genus Hetaerina; species Hetaerina titia. The sequence goes on from CM073772.1 coordinate 30,601,074, forward strand.
ACGAATCCTTATTACCTCCAATATTTTATGTCGAATAAATATCGATCAGGGGAAAAGAAGCAAAAAAACCCAAACTTAGCATCGCGTGGTAGATCACTGAGCGAGATATTTTGCGAAAATCGTGCATCGCATGCAATGTACATTCCTGTATCGCGCAGCAATTCTTACTCTTTCCGAATTTCCCTTCTGCTTCTTATCATGCATGTTGCTTTACCCTGCCTTTCCCTCCTGTGTGAGGACACTTACTTGTACTTATATTGAACGAAAAGCCTTATCTCCCTTCCGCTCTACGCAGTCTTAACAAGTCTCTGGAAAATATTTGAGGAAGGAAAACCGCTGGCTATAAAGTTTTACAACCGTCCAATCTATCACCTTTTCAAAGTTAAGCTCATTCGATGATTTGAGAGAACTGTCTCGTTGTGTACCGGGAAAGGGGAAATGTTTGCTTACGGAAGCTTTATATTTGCTTCAGGTTTTGGGCACATTATCGTCCACTTCAGTCTAGGTAAGGAAAGAGCTTTTATTTATTTATCTTTTTGAGAAATCATTTGCCACAAAGGAATCGAGCACTGCCGTTCGTCTCGAAATACTATACATCAGTCTCTCCCCAAACACCCTCTTTCCCACTCTCTCTCTTGAGTCTGATTTGGGTTCTTGGCGCAAGAAGCCTCTGTGGGAATAAAATTAAGAGAAAAATACGATTGTCTTCTCTCAGCCGCTCTTAAGAGCATTCGGCACGTTTCGAGCGCAGCTTTATAAAAGCACGAAGAGTGAGGGCGGATTAAATAAGCAAAATATAAGAGAAACTCGCGATCTGAATATTTTCAGCGTGTCGATTTTTAAGCTTCAACTTCGGAGTGTCAGGAGTGCCGAGTGTACTTGATGAGGTAGGCAGGGAGTGGATTGACTCCATTGATTGTGATTGAACTTCAACGAAAAAAAAGGTAGTGCAGCGTTGACGTAGATATACGTCCCCCGTCCCTGCGGGGGAAGTATCGTGAGAATCAGATGACGTTTTGAATATTTCTTAGTGTTTTTTTTCCTCTTCCGAAATGTCATTTAAATTGAGTGTGACGTGATTGGCTCGATGAAGTGTCTTCATCGAGGATCCTCACCTATCCTTTGATCCTTGACTGATTTTTTTCCGCCAGTGGTTTAGTTTCGTCTCCCAAAGGATGAGTAAAAAAGGGGCGAGAGGAGATAAGGGAGGGAGAGGAGGAGACGGCGGCACCGTCCAAAGGGAAATCTCCACGCAGCTCGGTTTGGAGGAAGGAAAATAAAAGGAAAATGCTTGAAGAAGGCGAAAAAGAGTAGTGAAGGGAAGGGAGGGCATTTGAGTGTTTTCCCTCCCAAACAATCTCGAGAACACGCTAATAACTTTGCCTTTTCCGAGGGTCCATAAACCACTCTACACGCACACGCGCGTACAAGAACCGACTCGGAGTCGAGTCTTAAAGGAGAGAGACGGATAGGAGTGGAGGGGTCGTCGGTTGTTAAGAGGGTGGACAAGAGTGATCGAGAAATGGCCTCGTTGTTTGTGGTCGAGGATGAAGAGACTTCGGCTCGAGATGGCTGCAGAGCGAATAAGAACTCTCTGGGTGGAATTGACAATTTAAATATATGTCATTACGGAATATTCATCTTTTATCCTGAATTTATGCGTTTGCCCAACGCGAAAGAATTTATTTTCAGCGCGTAAGTATAAAATGAAATCATTATTTATCCTGATATATGTGTCAGATAAAAGTAGCATCTATTTCAATAGGCCTTTTATCGTGAGGAGGATTTCCGACTTCAAATCAAGCTTCAATTAGAGTGTGGAGTATTGAATGGAGTTTTGTATAGAACTAAATAAGGTAGAATTTACGCAGAGCTAACGAATTATTGTAACATATAGGGTCTACAGGACATTTTGCGTCACTTTAATTAAGGGTGAGCTATTACAGTAGTGTGTAGTCCCAAAGTTCATAAAAAATCCACCCTAAGTCCTATGATGACCTATTGCTAATGATAACTAGAATTAACCATATGATTACCATGGTGTACACTTTGTGATTGTAATTCACCCTCAATTCACAGAGGTAAGCTGGATGTATTTCTGGGCGAGAAATAAAAGTTTTGTGTATCAAGTATCGGTAACAATCTTTTCCTGACATGAGCGAGAAATGCTGAATTCAGACTGTCGATTAAGTGCGCACATGGCATGATCGCAGATCGTATTGGCATTGATGAGATGAAAATTTACACCATTTTTACTGAAAATTTGGTGATACAATAGATCTGCGCTAAACTCGTCGCGTAGGTCTTGGACGATCAAGAGCAGAGTCGAGTATCTGGTTGCGAAGACCTACAATGGCATCGCGACGATTCTCCACTCTTACACTCCCGCCTTGTCACCAGCAGACTATTTTCTATTCTCAAAAGAAAAATACTCCCTCATAGGACACTACCATTGGACCCTAAGTTCCGGTCAAATAAGCTTGCACGTGTACCCTTAAGGACCTTCCGGAATCTGCCTGGCAGGGAGCCTTCGAGTCATGGGAAAGCAGCTGGCAAAAGTGCTTCGACGCTCAAGGGATGTATTTTGAAGAATTTGGAGCAATTGTAGCAATATCTGAAATAAATCTATTTTTTCCGAAACTTTTCCCGATACTTTTTATACAGATGATGTAGTATATTCCCTAGATGAGTGATGAACTGCGCGGTTTCGTTTCCATTGCCCGAGGGCGCCTTTTGTCCTAATAACATCCACAGACAAATTTTGTTAAAGGTCGATGTTCAATTGAATATTTCAACCCCATAGTAAAAATCAGAAATATTCGAGGTTGATGTTCAGCGTATCTTAAATGATTTTAGAGAGACTTGTCATTAAGGAAGAGATTGTTCGTAGGTTGGCGGCTCATAAAGATTGAACATGAAGATGTAGGAAAGAGGTGGATATAGTGGCGGCAAAGCGACAGATCTGTTAGATGGTGTTTGAAAAGAAAGAATATCGAAGAGTAAAAAATTCGAAGAAGATGTTGAGATGGAAGAATTATGGCGTGAAAAATGGCTGTGGAAGTTTGTGGTGGATGTGTCAATAATGTTTTTTTTAATACTTTTTTATATGAGTGCCCTGCATGTTGTGTTTAGCTGGAGATGTTAAGGGCCATTCATTTTCTTTGGATGGAAGGAATTGACTGGGAACCATGGGAAAGAGAGAAATTGTTGGGGGCATGCGGTGGTTGTTCAGAGCAGGAGTGCATGGAAACTTTTATTTACTAAGGGTGTGTAATTGCTTTCATGAACCCTTTCCACCTCGTAAGGTTTCCTATAATAATTCTTCAAATCGATCATTCCGATGGTCGAAGCTGTGCCGATAGTCACGATAGTATGTGTAGGTTTCATAGGGGGTGGGGGGCGGGTTAAGGGTGGACGTACATTAAGGGGATAGGGCAGATGGGCTTCTCGATTGATTGCTTTACTATCCGCTCCATCTCTCCCTCTCTTTGCCTATATCTTGGTCTCCATCTCTCTCTTCCCATTACCCCATTTCCCCACCGTTCGATCATCTTCCCATTCTTCTTTCGCTCCCCCCCCCCTCTCTCTTCCCGTCGTCCTCGAGCGACGACAAGACGTCGCCCACTCCCTTCAGTCCGTTTCCGATTTTTAAAGCGTCCCTCCCTCCGGCGTTCATTCCCTCGCGCGTATGTGTTGTAAATTGGTTTATATTTAACGGGGTTTCACGCGAAAGAATTTTGGATAGCCACTTTCCTTAAATTCACAAGCCGAGTTCGATTTTTTAGAACGTTTGGGTTTTCTTTTTCAGCCCCTTTCTTCCTTGTGAATGACAACTGGTAGTTCTCTTGAATTGAAACGTTGGAGACTTAAACAGTTGATTCGGTTCATATTTATTCCTGTGTAACCATTTAACATTGCCATCCATTCTCTGTTTTCTATTCATCTCCCGATAAAAGCGACGCTCTTCAAAAGAAGTTATTAGTCTATCGCTTGAGAATCGCATATTGAAGTGATTGTGACCCCTCGGTGTCGGGCAACTAAATAGGAGTGGCGTAATCAAATAATTGAAGCAATTAATGCGAGTTGCAAAATTGGAGAGAAAACTCGGTATACAGGGTTCGTCCGGAAAATAAGTTTATGATGCTCATTGTCTTTTTTGACAAAAGGGGAGTCGTCCACTACGAATTTGTACCTGAACGACAAACTGTAAGTGCTGCATTTTACGTCCAAAAGCTCGACAGGCTTCGAAAACGAGTCGCCCGCGTCCGTCCAGCGATCAACCGCATGACTGACAACCTGAGCGACAATGCGCCGTCTTACACCGCGCTTGTCGTGTCGGACTTCTTGGCCAAGCACGGCATGGCAACGCTGCCGCACTCGCCCTACAGCCCGGACTTGGCACCACCGGACTTCTTTCTGTTCGCGAAGATAAAGAGGAGTTTGAAAGGAACGCGATACGGGACTTTGGACGCCGTCAAAGAGCCCGTGACGACGTGTCTTCGAGAGGTTCCCGATGATGCCTTCGCGGGAGCGTTCCAGGAATGGGAACGCCGCTGGAACAAGTGTATCGACTCACAAGGGTCCTATTTTGAGGAATATTAGCTTAAGATATGTAAAAGTGTAATAAATTTTTTTTCCTGAGCTCAGTACACTTATTTTCCGGACGTACCCTGTAGGAACATTGACGGGAAGGATGGTGGGATGATGTCAACCGTTCTTAGGAATGAAAACCTAATAATGATTTGAGGTTACGATCACCGTCATCTGAAGTACGCCCACTATTCTTTTAAGAACAGAAATGAATGAAGGGACCGGGTGCGAATCTCAGTTGCCTTTTTCAGCTTCAACTTAAGCCGAGCCATGTTTTCTTTTCAGGTGCCAGATCTTACTGGGAGGCAACAGACTTCACTGGGATTGGAACTGACCCTAATACCCTGATGTAAAAATTCCAAACCACTTACTTTCCAAGCCAAGTGAGAGACACTCCACCCTCACCTCTCTAACGTAATTTCGACTTGATCACTGTGGATTTATATCCTTTTGGTCGGAATAAAGGGTGGTAGAAATCATGTGGTGTCAGAAAATGGTTTTGTGTGATGTGTTTCTCGTTGATATTTAGTATCGCGCTAGGCGGAGGGGTGGAGCAGTTTTCTGTTCTTCGTATCCGTAAAAAAAAACTAAGACAAACAGATATACTATCGTTATAAACTTTTTTTCGTAGGTAAGTCAAGGTCTATACCTTGCAAAATTGCATAAGATCAATTAGCCTGGCACAATTTTGGCTTGTTCTCAATTGTCGGATCAGATGGAATGTTACGATTTTCTCCCTTTATTATGCGTTCAATTTTGTCCGGAGAACGCTCCTAGCTCCCTCATGGATTTTTCGATTATGAATTGTGCCGATTTCGTCGCTTGCCTCCTCCCTCATTCCTTTCCGACTTTATTTTCTTTCTTTCCAACTTCCTCATTCCTTTCCGATTTCATTTTCAATAACTACCTTGTTCTAATTGGCCGAAAGGTGTCAGAGACGGTCGACAAACGATCCAGCCGGTGACCAATGGAAAGAACAGTTATATTTTCTGTTTTTTTCCGTATATGTCAGCCTATCCTCTTTGAATTTACATTTTGTTATCTTATATTTTATGGTGAAATTTTCAGGCGTTAAAGAGTGAAATGCGATGCACGAAATGAAACTGTTTTGATGATTCAATTTCCAAAACATAATTGTTGACAGGAACTCGTAAGTTTATATAAGTATTGGGAGAATTTGAAAAGCATTTTATCTTTTAAAAAGTATATTTTGTTCCCCGAAAACATTTTTCTGCTATAAATACCATGTAATTGTCCTAGGTGGACGATATTTTTAACTGCGAATAGTTTTTTTGCATTGAAAAATGGCATTTTTCTCCCCATTTACGATTTTCCTAATCTTAAAAAAAGAAAGGTCTTTGGAAACACGGGAATATCCCGAAATCAGAAAATATAAAAATCTACGCTCCCGTGGCAATGGTTAATAGCTGAAATTTCCACGTTTACTAATTTTAAATAAATATTCAACGCTTTTGTGCTGTGAGATATGGGTTGAATTTTGTTTTTTTTTTATTATCCATTGGTGATAATTTGAAACTTTCTACCCTTCCCGAAATCCTTCTTAATGCCTTGTGACCCTTCTTACTGCCCTCATCCCCTCTTTCGAACGTAACCAATATCCATCCGCCGCCGCCGCCGGACGCCCTTTCCAGTCGTCCTCCGTGCTCTTATATCGGGTTTTGTTTGCTCACCTGGAGTTGAGTTCGATGAAAAAAATAGAGAAAAAAGGATAAGTTCAAGTGTGCGCAAATATCTTCTTCTCCTTTAAAACAACACATTCTTTATCCTTACGACGGCGCCCTTAATGCTTCGTCACTTTTTTTTCGCTTTACCTCATGCCCGCCCGCTCGTCTCTTGTTTTCCGTCTTGTCCGTCCCATCTCTGTTTGCTATTGGAAAAATGTATGAATCGACTTAGGCTTGGGTTACCGGCTTGGTTTCGCTTCGTTGATGCCCGGTAAATAACGCTTCACCGCTCCCAATTTTTTTTTTCATGTCGGTGAACAGAAGGTAAATTTGCCCGTCATTCCGTTTTAGTGGATTGGGTTCCTTAATTGACGGCGAACATGCCGAAACGTGAACTCTTGATTCCGTAGTCCGTCCCAAAATAATTCTATTATTAAAAGCTCTGAAAGAGTGTTTTCGTCTACGTGTTATTCGAGAGTTTTTTGCCCAGACATTCTAAGTTTCCGTCTCCTTTGATCCTAGGCCATATACTCGTAATTACTAATGTGCAAGATCCTTTTTATGAACAAAAAGCTTATGGTCTCAAATTATCGCCGCACGTCCTTGTGGCGGCCTGCGGGAATCGCGTACATGTACCCCAACAACAGAAGCAGCTGGGTGTTGAGGAAGTAGATGTTAAAATCCTACTTCATTGTATTATACATAACCTACCATAGATAATTTTTCTAGACGGGATTTGAAAATTCTCTCACACCGCCATGTACCTTTACAAAACTTCCATGTTGCGTAAGCACGTCACACTTCTAGAAACCCATTTATGTTTACAGTTATTTTCGTTTTATCATTTTTTATTTAAATTTTCAATACGACATTATAATTTTTCGCTTTACCTCTCACTTATATCGATCACCTTAAGACCTTTAGGGTCAATTTTTAACTCTTGAGCAATTTTTTTTTATTTCTGCTTGGTGAAATGTTCTCCGTTAGTTCTCAGAATTTTTTTTTGCTTTTTCTATCAACTGGTGTACTAATTCTTTCGTTATCATATTAGTATTTAACCTATCAGAATGACGTTTTGGGTGGCTGTTAGAAAAGTTTGCGTTTTAAGTCTCGCATGAACTTCCTCTTGCCCCCATACTATTTGATTTATTAATTTTTCATGCTTTTGACGTCGTTATATTTCTATCCAAAAAGTCTATTCCCTTCTTTCTATCATCTACCTCGTTTGACTAATATTTCCTACTCTCCGGTAGATTTCAGTATCTCACTGTCTTTCAGTTTCCCCAACTGCCACTTTTTCCGTCTTCTTCGATTTTCGAATTGTAACTTCCTTTCTTCTTCGTTTCGTATTTTGTCTTCTCTTTGTCAAACCTATTTCGTATATTCACCCCTTTTCTTTTTTTTACTTTGCAATAAATCATCAAATAAAAATTATATTATTTTCAAAAAGTGGAAGCGACATACCTAATAAGGTCGTAAGTTCAATGTATCAATGAGTTAGTTGCATTTCGTAATGAATGAGAAAAATGTTCACTTTTTGTGAACCCTTTTGTTTTTATAGAGCATATGAGCTCATATCGTTTGTGAAAGACACGATGTCACCAAGTCTCTTGCCGAGTCCGCGTTGAAACGGATGGCATTTTGCATACGGAATTCCATGCCCTTAAATCCTCTTTATTCAAAACTTGGTGTGAACCAACCATTGCAATTATTTTCAAGTCGTCTACGACATAGGAGGGCATGAGATATTATTTTTAACCGAATGGGGTTTCCTGGGGTCATGACAAACGGCGGGGCGGCGTCGTTAAATTTGACTTTAAAACGTTTGGCGATTCATTCAAGAATATTTCCATCGAGAAGAGTCCTTTGCAAGTTTGGAATATTTGTGTTATGCATAAGAATAAATATCCACAAAGCCGAATCCGTCGATGTTCACGCTTGGTCCTTGCGTGCGTATGTGAAATCTCGTGCCAACGTGATCGAAGCACGTCGCATCGGCGAGGTTTATTTGAACTCGAAAATTTGATCGTACGCCAGGACCCGGGTATTTAAAATCATTGCGTCACGTGAATGAATGGGTCTCGAGCGTTTTTCTCCTTTTAGGTACTGGGAAACATTTCTTTTTAGACTCATTTAAAAAACGTTTGAGCCAGTTTTGAACGAGAAAGGAACTTAACAATTTGGTGCCATATTCAACCGACAAAATGGCCAATATTTTTAAATAATATTTTCCTAATTTCTCCTTAAAGACTAACATGAGTTTCTTTGCGTAAATATGAAAGTTCATGGAATTTTGGTGTGTTTAGTACCCTGCAAACCACCGCTAGTGTGTGTGACGAATACATACCAGACCAATTGTGAAAATGACATCTCAAATATATCTTTTTTTGTACAATTAATCTTTCTAATTTTATTGACATGATCTCGCCTGCCGTACTACAAGTGGTTCCATAACATATTTTCAACGCCATTGCTAAAGAGACAACCTTCCAATTCATGCAAGAGATTTAATGTTTTAATCTTCCTTCCGTGAGTGATTCACGACCTAGCTCCGCTAATATTTTGGATACAATATTCAGTTTATCATGATAACATTTTACAAATCTAGCTCCTCTACGCTGCACGTGATCCAATTCTGCAATCAATCCAACTTCTTGAGGATTCTCGCATGACAACTTCTTCGCATGAGATATTCTCAATGAGGCCTAACCAGCGAAAGACAGCATTCCTCTTTTCATCATATTTACCCAGTACTCTTATTATAAATCCCAATTTCTTATTAGCTTGTCTATATATTCCCTGTATGTGTTTCACACAGGAGAGATCGTGAGTGAGTGTAACGCCTAAGTGTTTAATAGAGTCTACACATTCCATTTCGGTGTTCCCGATGCAGTAGGTGTTCTGGAAGGAAGTGCTCTTTTTCCAAAAATTCATCTCTACGCACTTTTTAATGTTTAATTCTAGTTTCCGAGAGTCGCACCAGGGTTGAATAGCATTTAGGTCATCTGATAAAGCTGCTGTGTCCTCAGGAATACGGAGATTACTGTAAGCTATTCTTGACGCTGGTCCATTTTTTTTATTATTTGTTTATTTTTGCTCGTGTATCCATTTCCTTGTGCCTGTACATTCTTGCAAAAATATAATTTAAATGCCTCTCAATTGATTGGCTGTAGAAGGAGAATGTTGGATAAGAGATAAGGGAAAAATTAGGCGTGTTAGATGGAATGAAAAGAGGTAGAAATTATATGTTTTTACCAGTTTGACCAGCTTAGGGAAGGTTTTCGATGGATACTGGCTCTACACACTAATGCTCTCTTTCCACACGACTACGTTGATATAAAATATCCGTAAACTTCACACAACACAAAGCAGTGTTTCGTATTCTGACTATGGATACTTTCTACCTCCCCTCTGTTTCTTTCTTCAGCATCCCATTGCCTCTCTATGTCCTCTGCTCCGACTTGTCCTGAATTTTTCGAAGTTCACCAAACAGATTTTTATTTTCCCATTCACTACCTAGAACTTCTTCGTTCATTTGTAGAATGCACGTGGAGTTTTTATTAAATAGGACGTTATAAGGTAAGGTAATAGGTTTTTATAATTATTATGTTCATCTGGGGTTAGGTTAGTATAAGTGTTGCTCTTCGTAACAAAATATAATCCTTTTCGAAAAATCTATTGGCTTTTGTGAAAATTCGCAATATTATTCTCTCTGAAACGCACTCCTTACTTCAAATTTATATTTATCTCGGACTTAGATGCTGTGAAATTCTTCATCACGGCCGTCGTCGCAATCCAGCTGTGTTCCAGAGCTTCATGACACCCCACGATCACGATCAACTCGCTCGAATGAACGGTGATCGTTGACTTTGTTCACCCGAGATGACCGAATTGGCACATCAGAACACGCAACGCCAACACCAGCCACCCCGCCACCAATGTTATCAGCATTACCGTCACCATTTCTGTTCCATCTCCACATCCCAACCACACCGGGAGGTCGTGCGGTCTACGAATGAGATCTCCCCGAGGGGATGGGGGCTGTGGGAGGTGGACTAAATCCATTCATTCATTCGCGGGATCCCCTCCCGCGCGACTTCTCCCACGCGAAATGCTTGCCTCCGACTCCCCGACTTCCCTCCCGACATCCCGCGCGAGAGGGGGATGTGGTCGGAATGAATGAAACGCGTGATCCCATCCGGTGGCACACGGGCACGCATAAATTCGCCTACCGCCCTTACAGACCGCGTACCCCCTCCTCCATCCCTCCCACTTCCTCCTTTCCCTCCCCACCCATAAGTCTCACCCTCTTTCACCCCGCTTCTCCTCTTCCTCCTTCGTAATCCATCATCCCTCGGGGCTTGATTTCGTTACTGCCATATAGTATAACCATTGTTGGATAAGACACGATCTCTTAACATACCTGTATTCCGATTGGAGAATGCTTCTTGTTTTGGCGAATCCGTTTTTTTTTACATTGTACGAGTTCTCATTGCAATGAAGGAATTTCACAGTGTGAAAAAAAATCATTCGCCTTGACCGGGATTCGAACCCGTATCCCTATAAGCCCTCCTTCGAACATCGAGGGATCCAGGTTCGAATCCCGGTCAAGGCGAATGATTTTTATTTACGCTTTGAAATTCTTGCAGTGACATATTAGTATGTTCGAAGCCCGATGCAGTTGCAGATGAAGATAACAAATAAACTGTAGTATTCCGAAGAATCGCGCATTTTGTTTCGCCAATGAACGCACTGCATCCACAAGAAACAGAATTACCTCACACTCATAGTTCTTATTTTCTTGAGAAACAATGTCATCCGGATCCGCATTTCTCGATTCAGTTTTTTTCCCATAATTCGTTCCATGGTTTTTTTTCTGCCTTAGTTCCTACCGCAACATGTTACCAAGATCGTCGTGACGTTTTACTTTCACTCTCTGCAGTCAAGGTTTTCCTCTCTTCACACAAATCATCCCCTTCATTCTCCTTGGGTTTTACTGAGCCTTTTTTCCGTACCTCTAATGTACTTGTTGTCTCACTTTGGTTTTCACTCTCTTGTACCGTCGCGGTCCTTGCTAAGCAGAATTTATCCCATTATTTCTCCTCAAATATTTCACGGCCGGTTTTATAGCGAATTGAATTGAATCTTTTAACGTATTGCGTCGAGATTTCTGCATTTGGCTATCGTCAAAGGAAATTAAATCTGACTTTTATTAAGATTTCTTGTCCGACCATACGCCCTGAGAAAAATAATTGTTTTCCCTCCGTGATATCTTATTGAATAATCTGAGATGTACATGTGATGAAGCTACTTACGCGCAAATATATTCAATAGCAAGTCATTCAGAAAAGAATATATAGTATTCACACAATTCGGGAACAATGCAATAAAAGATGGGTCTATTTAAAGAGCATGCAGGATATTGAAAAAATATATACACTACCAATACCAATTATCCCGAGCCGGCGATCATATCTACATCTTCATAATATCCTGCAAGCCACTGGGAAGGTTTGTTCCGGGCGTATCCACTCCAGGCACGCACAGCACACGAACTTGTAAAGTCACGCAACATGCAATGAGCCTCACTACGGGAAAAATTGAACGTGCAATAAACTAGTAACCACATCAGAAACAAGAAAAGTGCCCAATGTACCAGCACCATTTCTAGTGCAGTCATACACGTATATATTTTGATATTTGATCGTGCGAGAAAAAAGCGATTTTAAAACTGTCCATTCTACACTCTGTCTCCCTGATTTCACGTATATGATCTGATTTACGGTAGTAAGTTGGGTCCTGTAATATGTCTTAAACATCCTCGGGTAAGTGATCTGCTTCAAATTTTCGTAGTAAACATAACCTGTATTTATAGTTAACTCAAATTCCCGTTATTTATTGAAAGCACCTCGTACTATGCAATTTTATTTTTTTAATTCTTACCAAATATGAGAACATGAATAGGATATCAAAGATGAGATTCGAATTGAGAGCTTCGTAACAGAAATCACAGTAATAATTATATTGATGATAATGGTGCCCAGAAAGTTTTTAATGTATTAATGTTTGAGAACGATCTCTGATTTGAAGTTATAACAACTAAGTAATTTTAACGTCCTTTCTCCTTTTGTTAGCTTTCTTCGACTGAACTGGTTTCGGTAACGATCGCATCGACGAAACGCACTCCTTGCGGTAGAAGTTTGGGCCAACTTTCCTTCCGCCCTCTTCACTCATCTCCATCTCCTCACCCCGTCAAAGGAAGCATTATGGACCCCCTTCCCCCTATTTGCCGCTCCTATGCATGCCCCCCACGTCGCCCACCCCCACGCTTGGATGCTTCCTTTGCGGGGGAGGCGTTTCTGAAAAAAAACGTTCTTTTTATCTTCTTAGTTACCACTGCAGCCATATGTTTCCAGTCTATGGGGCCCGGAAACGCCTTGCAGGCCACGGCTAGGAGAATTTCTGTCAAGGGAACGTGTCGCAATGCGAGCGCCATTTGTCTACTCTTTGGGTTGCGCTGTAAATGCAGCCTTGAGGTTTTTCTTTGGACTGGATGATATTCCGTGTCCAATGTCGAATCTCGGGAAGTATTGAAGTGGTATCCCGATCCGTACATGGGTACCATGTTGGGAGCACTTCGAGGAAAGTACGAACGATGGACAGATGGGACCTTACATTTTTGACCCTTTGGCATGTTGGTCAGTGGCGCCGGCGCCGGGTCCACCCCTCTCCATCCATTCCGTGAGCATCCTACCTCTAGCAAATTATCCACCCCTAGTAGTGCAAATGATCTCAGCTGTGGTCGCTCACCCCTTTATACCTAATTTTATTATTATTATTAATCGGTAAGCGGCTTTACGCGATGTAATCAGTCTGCATCTATGAAATGCGATATTATCAATCGATATATCGGTCGTCGAAAAAATCCCAGTATTCTCTGTTCCTCTTGTTACTCAGCTCGCGTATTTCGGAGAGGAAATAGTTGCTCATTTGCCAGTAATGAATGGAATAATATTCCTACTTATCACATTGGATGATGTTCTCGCAAAGCTGATTCTTGGGAAAAAAATATTATTAACGGAAAGAATCGACGTTGAGGAAACAATGAGTAGCTTAACTGAAAAATTCTGGCTTAAATCAATGCAGCGATGTCTTATCGATTTTAAGCGGCACGCTGCCAGTAGTTCATGAAAGTGAAGTGGATAGGAGGTTTTTATTTCCTGTTCCGACATGGTTTGTTTGCTGGGAAATTTTATCTCAATTTACCCCGGCAGATAAACTTTATGAGTATACGAGTCAACAAACGTCTGCCGGCAAATGCTTCTTTTGTTTTTTCATTGAATCACCTTCCCATGGAGCACTTAACGATATCATGCGTTGTGTGAATAATGTAAAATAAAACATGTTATCGATATTTCACAGATATCCAGATCTTTTGAACCAAAGTTATACCTCTTCCTGTTTTAAGTTAAATTTTCCGCACGAACTTTCCGAATAGACTGTCGGGTACTGTGCTACAGAAGCGGACATGCTTTAAAGGCACAGTAGCGATGAGGCCCGAGTTTTTAATTTCCAGGATTGGACCACTAAAGATGTCAAGTGTAGACGCGCAACTTGAGTTAAAATATATAACATCCAGTTGGAAAACAACCCCCCCGCATTGGAAGCGACAGGCATTAAAAACACGGCCAGCCTTCCTAGCGGAACGAATATTTTTCCCCGTGACTGTAGTTTTTAGCATATTTGCTTTTATAGACTTCGATATTGATGCGATTTATTCGCGTTCGTTCGCCTGATCTTCCTCGTCGCCTTGCATCCATAAATCTCACCTCCCGTTGACCGCACGAGGCCATAAAAAACGTCGGCATCCTCGAAATCGGGAGTGAGCGGAACGATGGGATGGCGTACCGGTGACATGCAAGGGCGCCACTGTTTCCCGCTTCATTAATTGTTTTACAAAAGTCGACTGCGACGAAAAAATAACAACATGAAAAAAATCAATCTCAATTTCATTCGCTCAAAGAAAAATGCGTGACAATGAACCTCGGTTTCCAAGGTTTTTTTTTTGTTTGGAACATAGTTTTTTTTACATATTTCCACCACACTGGAGCAGGAAGCACTTCCCTCTGATATTGTCTGAGATCACACATTTGGACCGATATTTTAAGCCGTGTGCCAATATTTCCAAGTACTTTCTCCTCTCACGTTCTTATACTTATTCCCGATAAAATTTGAATTCGTACATCTAGTTTTAACTATTTGGCTATAACTTCTGACATACACTTACATTACCTGAAGGTGAAACCAATGATTTGAAACTATTTTTGCCTAATTAGCCTTATTTCAAATATTCATGGTGTTCCTCATTCTGTTAACATGGCCCACATGCAAGTTGACACTGTAGTCATCTCATCACTTTGGTATTTTTGATAACTCATTAATCGATAAACTTCAACGCCATGCCGGAATGATTTATCCAATATTCTGAATCCAACTCTGACAAAAGCGTTTTGTCAGACGAAATCGTTGCAGCAATAGTACAAGTAAACACTCTTGTATCGGCGCAATTCAAGATTTTAATTCAATCCATCCATTTTTAAGATAACGATACGAATTGCAGGAAGATTTTTCTCTGACTTGAAGACCGTATCGTTCACGTAACGATCGAATGGAACTCGGCTGGACGTGACAGCCTTCCAGCCTCCTGTTGGTCGAGGTACTCTTTGTGTGTTGGAAACTTTTGAGACAACAATTAATTAAATGCAGATGTGACTCGAGTTTGAAACGTTTCTCTTCATTACGAAGTCGTGTTTAAGTTAACTAAAAGAATTTGTATAATGACTCGTGTCTTTTATAAACATGTCTCCAGCAGTGTAGATATTGATTAGATTTGGATTCAACCCTTACATGTCCGAACACAGGACGCAAGACTTATTTTTCCGAATGAATGCTGCTCTAATTGCCTGAGTTGTAGGAAACCCGGAAAACTTGTTCAAAATTCGAAAAGTGCTCGAATCATTCTTCATGAAAACAAAAAATTCGAGTCTCCATTTTACATTTTTGGCGAATTTTTCCCAGGGTAATCCGTTAGTTACTATCTGACTGAGGTATGAAAAATTACACTAAAAACTTTTTTCCATTTCATTCTCTGTTCCTGTATAGGGCGCATTTATTTTTGTCAGTCATCTGAGCCGGAAGCATGTAATACACTCGAGACAATTTGAATCAAACTCTCATGAGGTTACACTATAGCGAATTACGTTGTTTCACTTCCCTAAAGGGACGTGTCCTAGTCCTATTGCCTACAATATAATATCCCCATTTATCATCAAATTTCTTATTTTCTCTGTAATTCTCATTTTACTTTTAAGGCATACAATTCCCGTGAACATTAAACAGCCTATAGTATGCGTACCTCCACCGTTTTCTCATAGTGTGGGTTGAGGGAATAGGAATATATGTGAGAACATGGTGTTCTCCCACGCTGTTCTTATAATGAGGCACTTAAAGAGCTGCATCTCCTTCCGGTTGCTCTGGAACCGATTGTTTGCGGTCCTTGACCCAGTTAATTCAATATTTCACGCTGTGTTCTAGTGTCATGGAAGTATTCACTTCCTCCTGCTCAGGAGACGTGTGCGCTCGCTTCGAGCTCGGAACTAAGGATCGACGGAAATGCAGGCAGAAGGGAGAGTTTTAATTTTTTAAAGAACTCATTTGTCAATTAGGTCACTAGTCAAATCGGTTCACATTAATTATGTCATGGAACGCGTATTCGTCGCCAAGAGTAGCCGTAGTCACCAATTTAATCCGTTAGCGAGGCTATATTGGGAGCAAACGGTTCTCTTTCCTTGAATACCTGCTGTTTCAGCGCATTTGATATTTAATATTTCTCACGGCAGGTGATTTCGCTAAGCCAAGCATATCGAGCAATTCACGGAATGGCTATGACGATGGTGATCGGTGTCAAATGATTTTAAATAAAGATCATTGTCGTATAATACGTCCCAAATGCTGATTCACAGAGAAGACATTCCTAAATACATGTCTTTTATATTGTTATCCACAAAAGTACTGATGAGACGTGCTCGAACGTACAGAGAGGAGATACGTAATATTTGCACACCTGCACTAGGACTTACTGAGGCTCAATACGTACATGTAGAGCTCTAGTCAACCAGGTGGGTTCGCGTTCAAATGACGAGTGTTGTCTTTGGGCCAAACCATCTAGAAATACCAGCGGTGTAATTTTCTGGCTTCTGTAACTTCGTGGGAAACTGAAAGTGGAAAATGGAAATAAATTCACATTCCAACCTTTAACGAGTTTATTTCACACGCTTTGATTCATAATTCATGCTGATAACTATCCTATCACACCTATCAGTACCAACTTTAGGGTTGGTGTCTGTGATTTGATGATTCAGTATTGTATTCATTTGACTGAATCTGGTGCTTGTGAGGAACCACGGAGAAGTTAGTTTGATGGAAAACATATTCGCCGGCTTATTGGCGGATTTAAATCCTGATTAAAACGAATGTGGTTTATTTGTTTCGTCGGATATGTGTTATTAATTGTATCACAAGCCGTAGGAATATCTCCAATGTTCATATTTTATTGTTACTTGAGTACTATGATCTGTAATGAGTTCTTAAAAAAGTTTCTTATCTTACTCTAATAATTTTTTATGTATTTTTTTCAGGTGAGTGTGAAATGTGGGTCATGTGCAATGACATTGTCGATCGAGAGAACTTCTGAATGATCATTCATCGATTTGAACGTGAGTAGAAACGATTTTTGGAACTTCACGGTCGCAGTTACCGTTTGATGTCTTATTTCATCGCTGAGTTTGGTTACTGGCTCTGCTATCGTTCAAGGTCTGGCTTTTTTTCGAATCAATCTCTCTCCGTAAACCTCTGTAGATGAACATTCTAAGGTATTCCCTCTTTATCATTGCGAATAAGGCGATTCGACAAAAGCTCCTCCGCTTTTTTTCTGCTTTTATTTCCCTTTCAACTATTAATTACTTGTCGAAATTGCTGTTTGCCGGCGGAAGCTCTCGGCGACCTCCGAATGCGATGAGCAGAACTCCTCCCTGAGTTGGAAAAGGGGATTAGTTCTGAAAGTGAGTTGGGGAGAGAGAGAGAGAGGGAGGCAATAGGGAAGGAGATGAGGTGGACCCTTGTGAGGCGAGCAAACGTGGGGAGGGGGAGGGAGGGAGGCCGGAAGCGTGGGGGAGGAAGAGGAGAGGAATATTGCTCCCTCCGACGCCTCCCTTTCCTTACACCCTCTCCTATTTAAATTTAATCACGTGTTTATCAAGAGTAGCATTAGCGAGGTTTTCCCATTGCAATCGGAACACAAGAACAAAGTTTAGAAATTTTCCCCTGTTAGTTCAAACGTGACTCCCTAAGTTTCTCCTTTCAAAAATCGTCTGTACTCCCAAAATATCTCTAGAAATCTACTTGGATACGTAACGCATAGAAATTAAAATAGGGAAATTAATTCTTTTTGAGCTTTTATTCTTGCTTTATGGTTATAGCTGTTGCATGATACTTCCGTTAATTTTTTTTAATTCTTAGAAAGAATTGTAGTTGTTGGGTGCCATAATATTATTTAATACAGTTTTCAAGAAACTGTAACAGTAACTTTAACGGAGTCACCCGCTATGTGTGCATTATAATGCAACCATTTCAGAGAGTAAAAATCATTCGCCTTGACCGGGATTCGAACCCGGATCCCTCGATATCCGGCTCCGATATCCGGTCAAGGCGAATGATTATGAACGGTATTTCGTCATAACATCTTGTTCCTTTAAAGCCCCCAAAATTTCTGAGTGTAAGAGGACGTCTCGGTAGCTTAAGTGGTTAAAGCACTCGGACGGATATCGAGGGATCCGGGTTCGAATCCCGGTCAAGGCGAATGATTTTTACTCTCTGAAATTGTTGCAGTTTAATACAGTTGTAGCTTTATTAATCATGATAATTATTTGACGTTATTAAATTTCTTCAAATCAAATTATTTGTAACTATTTACCAGCGTTAGAATACTCCTTGCCGTTATGTATTCATGGTGTCCACAAACGTACAGCTCGTGAACAGTAGTAATTTGAGTTTTCAGTTTTTCTTTTTCATAGGGTTTAAATCGCTGAATATCGCAGTGTCCCAGCATTTATGGGCCGTTTACTGGTAAATTTTATTGGTATTCCAAAGTATCGAAATTTATTTCCCCTCCAGTATCTCGGCATTATCCCGCTTTTTCGCCAAGTTTCCACGGGCGACTTAAACTTATGCGTATATCTGGTAAATCAGTGAAGCAAACTTCCCGCTATCGGTATCCATTTGAGACAAACAATAGATCCCACTCCCATATCGATAAATGCGCCATTATGCTCACGATACCTTCACGAAGGCTGTTTTTTAATTTTCGCGCATAAGAGGCCATTAGGCAGTGTTGCATGATTGAAAATGAGCGCACACCATGGTAACATTAGTTACAAAAGAGAGAAAGAATGTTAGATTTATGGTTGTGCGATATTGTGATATTCAGGCTTGAATGAACGATACTCGTACGTTTTCGCAGTATGGTGTTGGATCTCGGAAGTAATACCACGCTTTGAAACTGGTTATTATACTTGGACTTAGTGATATTCCGTTCCCAGCGTCCATCGTTGTTGTAAGAATCTCGGAGATGGATAAGCGACCACATCACTGGTAAGTCGATGTTGTCGTAATTTCGAATTGGTGAAAAAATTGTCGGAACGAATGAGAGGAAAATTGGGACAGTTTGCAAATTTAAGTCGGCTATCACACACAGCTGTAGTTGAAGGATTTTTCTCAAGAGGAAAGGTAATAGTAGATTATTTTGTACCAGGATTTCTCCGCATCCTTGGTAACGATAGGCATAACAATACTTCCACTTATGTTAAATGTCACATGACAGGGAAAAATTGAATGAAAAGTGGCGTAAAAGTAACACTCGTTGCGTATTCAACCATGTTTATATGTTGCTATTTATTTAAAAGAAAAACTCTGTAATTTGATATTTTCTCAGTTCTAACTGAACGGAGCGGGATACGTTATTTGACGATGTTAAATAATGTGAGGTACAATTTGTTTTTTAAAGATTTGTTCCATTTATGAGATACTTATTTACACATTTTTTTTTTACCAATATGGCAATTTTGGAGCCGTCAAGGATGGGAATGGTGCTGTGGCTAACGTACAGGTTTTCCACCGAGGGGGTCCAGGTTCAAATCCTGGAGACAATAAATATTTTTCGGTGATATCCCGAGCCCTACTTGAGGTGCTTTGTGGAGAGCACTTTGAGTGAATACGCCGTCCGTCGGATGGGACGTTAAGCTGCGGACCCCTCAGTGCCTTTCGTTAAGAGTAGGCTAATACTGACGTCAGGTTTCTCTCCACCCTTAATCCTTTCCTGTCCATCCCTAATGGCGCAAATGACCTTAGATGTCGGATGCCTCCCCTAAAACTACTACTTTCACTCGGGCCGTCAGGAAGAAAATCACGTTATATCCAAACACTCATTTGTAATAATACAGACGATTGTAATGAAACCACGCGATTTGAATTGTTCATATTATTTTAATTATAAAAAATAATTTGTCTTTGCATGCAAAAATGAAAAAAATGGCGTTAGCTTATTTCAATGTCTTTTTTTTTGTAAAATATCTTAAAGTATGCTCATCAGAATTGTGTGCCGATCGGTGTTAAAGAAATTAGATTTAATTATATGGGTTTTGGGAAAACGTAATGAAAAAGTGAAAGATTCTTCATTAGTTTTAGCAAGGTCACGTTTTTTATGCCCGGGAAGTGTATGGGATCTATAGTAGAAAAAAGTAAAAAATTATTTCAATGTCTTTTTTTTTGTAAAATATCTTAAAGTATGCTCATCAGAATTGTGTGCCGATCGGTGTTAAAGAAATTAGATTTAATTATATGGGTTTTGGGAAAACGTAATGAAAAAGTGAAAGATTCTTCATTAGTTTTAGCAAGGTCACGTTTTTTATGCCCGGGAAGTGTATGGGATCTATAGTAGAAAACATTATTTAAATAATTGGGAAAAGTTCAGATAAAATTCGCCATATTTCTTAAAAATCCCTTGAATAAGAGAGTGATCGTGAAGGTTTTGTTTGAGGAAATCGGTTGCGGCCTCTTGATTCACGAAGAGAGCGGCAGAACTAAGATAAGTAGCAAGGTAAAAGACACGTGATTTTTTCAGCAACACTGAGGGAGTTATTATGTCACCAAATGATGTTATTAGAATCCCCCGCTGAGATAAAATATGAGAGAAAGATACCGATACCGACGGATTTAAGTACTCGTTCTTCCCTCGCACGATGCTCAACCATAGCAAAATTGAACCCAAGAGCCCTATTATATTAGCCTTAAGACTAGAATTCAATGATTCAATAAAACAAACCAATTATTGCAGATATGTATGTGAGCGCATGTGCTCGATTGTTTTTGTGTATTAGGGTATATTTACATATATTCAAATTAATTTATGAACTAATAATTCTGCATGCATGGCTGGTCCCCTAACACCCTTGCCGTTCGCTCTTGAGGTGTATTACGGGATATTTTGGAGATGTGAATATGTGTAATTAATGTGCATAAAATGTTTAACTATCATTTATTCTTTAAGTAAAAATGGTTGGATCAGTTGAATAATTAGTTTTTGAGAGCGATTCCTAAGTGCGCGTTCTGCGACTCACTCGATTTGCATTGCAAGCTTGGCACGTCCGTTCTTTTTGGGATATCCGGTTAGCAACGCCCTGCGATGTTCGTGTTCGACATTCTTTCCCTCCCCCCACCCCCCTTCGAAGGAGTACGAGAAGAAAGTTTTAGAGAATTGATGAGTTCATAATGAGTTGAATTTTGGCGTTACATCGCCAGGATTCGCGGGGGATTTCGGGAGGGGAAGAGTGGAGAACGAATTCGTCCGAGACGATGCTGATGAAGGAATTTTGTCTGGTCGGAAGGGTTGAAAACAAGGGGTGGAAGAAGTCATCAGTGGTACCGGAATGACTCTTGCAGGAGCCGATTTAAATGAAAACCAACCGAAAAAAAATCATCTCTTCGTTTGACCGAAAATGAGGAATTTGGATTGGTAGGATTTTGGTCAGAATGGAAAAAAAATACGAGAAAACCAACGGTACTTCTGAAAGAGTAGGAAAACACTGAGAGGCACTTTAAAGTGTCGTGGTAGTGGGGGACCTTAAGGTTGGGAAAGTTGAGATGGGGAGAGTGATGGCATCATTAGGAACCAAGTCGAAATGGGAAGGACGCATTAGGAATTCAAGTCGGCAGCCCTCGGAGAAAATATTTTGTGCTTCTTTTATTTATTTACCATGAAAAATATTACCGCAAGTCATGCTTAATAACCATTCGTGAAATACTAAATAATATTTCGAGTTTTCCAAGAGTGCTGAACGTGACTTTAATTCAGATGGGTTCTGTGAGCAATAGATGGAGGTTGGATATGTAGAACAATTCATTTACCTAACTGCTGAATGTGTGGTGAAAATCAAGAAAATATGCCGAATGTAGAACGAAAGAAATTTTCACAGGATTATGCGTGGAAATTAGAACCTTTCATACATGGCTACCATGGTGTTATTATTTCATTTTTTCTGAGCATGACCGTCGTCCTTTCACTTGTCCACAGGTGGACTTTCCAAGGGACTCACCGATACCCTCAGATCGATGAATGGGCGGTGGAGGCCGGTGTTGGGAGGTGTATTGGCAAGAGAGCATTGATTTATTTCGATTCATCGTTTATTTGTGTCGGAAATCAATGAAAGAGGCGAAATTTTCATAGAAAATCGACCTCGAGGACACGCCGATATAATAACTTTCAGTAAAAGGGTCACGTAAAGACTTTCGTGTCCTCTTCTACTCCGAATATCATGACTGTTTTTCGTGACCGTTAGATGTCACCGTAGTATTACGTCCTATTCCAGGATAATGTGTATCCGAAAATTGTAGCATTCTTTCCTGGCGGATTCTTCAACTACCTATGACAATTTTATTAACTCTCCGTTACATTCAGCCCGTAGAATGGTGGTCTTCTCTTTCTGATACAGCCCAGGATACTTGGATTGATTTTCCATAATTAATTTATAATCACTTTGTATTGATGTAGCTTTCTAATTTTCCGTAATCCCCAGGACAAAAGTTCTCAACCCATTTGCCATATTATTTTCGGACAACTTCTTAAAAACCACTATTACCGAAGACATTTAACTCTTTTACCGCAGATAGAAGGTGTATATTTATATTCATCATATAATTGAAGGTATGAATAATGATTATAGTCGTGTGAGAGGAGAGCAAGTTCTTGAATCTACCAGTGACGGTGTCCCTCTGGCTTATTTTTATTTCCGTGGTCGAATTTACCACTGTAATTTCGCGTTTAATGCGGGTAATGTCATCTGTGTTGGAAGAAAACTCTAAATGTCTTCCACCTTTCGAAAGCCTACGTCTTGCCTTCCCTCTTCGAAAATCAAGAAGCTGATTCCCAACATGATTCCTCGTAGATGTAACCGTCACGTTTATTCTCTTCTCGTAGCCATTTTAAATAAACAAAGCGGATTTTCTCTGCAAGTTGTCCTAGCCTTTAATTTCCTCCATGATTCCCAGATATTTGTAACTTATTTCCAAATGTGGCTTAACTGAAGTGTTGTAGCACCTCTCTCTTACTTTTTCATTGCATGTCCCTACAAACCGTCAAATGAAACCTAACTTCTTTTGGTTGACCCGCATTTTCTTCTAATCTGTTTCCATATATGTCCCGCAATCCACCAAAAAGGAAGAGGGGGGTACAAACACCTGGTGGGAAGGGTAAGGGACAATAGAGAAGAAGGGTGTTTAAAGGGCTTGGAAAAGGGAAAAATCTTTCACTGAAAATCGTTGGAAATATGTGCATGGTTGTGCAAACTAAATGCTAGCGGAAAACTTAGTTCCGAACAAATGCTATTTTCACCCATTATAGAAGTCCTCTGACGTACTTAAAAGATGGAATAAAAATTAACCAAAACCACTTGCAAACCCACGAGAGCCCACCACCATACCAATTCAGGTCAGGCAGAACTGGAAAGCAAGAAGGGGAAAATTCTATTAATTCATGGCCATTCAATTTATGATCCCCACCCCAGGTAGAAAATGTGGTACGCTGCTGTTGGCAGCGGAAAGGGACCGGGGATGGAAGTGGGAACTTGAAAATACAACAAAAGACGGTTAAAGAGTGTTGTAAAATTACTACGCTAATTGTATGTCAGTCACAGTCGGTCATGTACAAGTACACGTATTTACCCCATGAAAGGCTTGAATCCAGTGTAACAGCAATGTATTTGACATGTTTTTAGGTGTTAAGCTCGATCCTATTTTATATTGACGTATTGTTTGCCTTATCTTTTATTCCAAAACTTCAATACCGTACATACATGTATATTATGTGAAACTCCTTTCCCCCCACTACTCCGATATCTGGTCTAAATCGTCAGAGAATAACTCATACATCCTGCCTTCGTCATTGTTTCTTTGTTAATCACTGTGTCGTTTGACAATATTCAATGATTGCTGCTTAAGTTGGAACTTTGGTCGTTAATGGGTAACAATAAGAGTAAAGGCCCTATAACACTTCTCTGCGGCATTCCTTAAGTTACTTCTGACCCTGATCCAGTAGTTAACTTTCTCGTTGATAATGTCTTTTATGTTTAGTTTCAATTTTTCGTGAAGGATCATATCAAAGACTTTTCTGGATTCTAAATTTACATCTTGTGTATTCCTATTCCCCGATTTCAGGTTATCATGAATAAAAAGACTCAGTTTGGTTTTCTATGCTCTACCTTAACGAAACTTGTGCTGTTTACGGCAGAGAATGTTCCTACTGTCGAAAAAGACCATTATATTGCTGACTATGATATTTTATAAGATTTTGCAGGATATCGGTGTTTAAAAAATCGGGCTGTGAAACACTTCGGTCCCTAGTCTCTCCACCTTTGTAAATGAGGCTATGAGTGCTGAATTCCAGTGTCTCGAGGTATTGAGTCATCTTCTATCGACTTGTAAAAAAGCATTTTTAAAATGAGATAACCAATCTTTGAATCGAAACACCTATTTAGTCAATTTTAGTGTTTAATTGATTAGAACGAGCAGTAGCATCATGATGAATCGACGAAGTTGGTCATATCGTATATATTCGTATGTTTTGCGAAATTCAATTTCGATAGGTTTCATAATGTTTTGGTTAAAAAAACATTGTCAAACTATGTTCTTTAGAAAAAAGTTGGCGTTCATGAGTGCGTTTTAAAATTTGAGAGAACAAGTTTTATTTGAAAGCACTCCGCTGAATGGACTTGTTAACCATTTCACCCCAATCAGTTCCATATTGCACGAAATGCGGTTAACTCATCCCAAATTGAGTCATCTCTCCATCAAGCGTTTTTTCTCGCCTATTTTCACTCCCGAGGAGTGAAAATGCAATCGCGTGCTCCCTGTTGCGGACCATCTACACGCTGCGCCTGAAAGAGACGCTGAATGCAGCAATGGTTGTGGGGGTGGCGGTGGAATAACGAATCTCCTCTCCCTCCGGCTGCACTTTTTTGTTCGCCGAGAGGCTCGGTCCATCGGACGCGAGAAATTACGTCTGGGAGTTGGGGACAAACGACCGCGCGACCTAAATGTACTCGGGCAGGTTATGTGCTGCGGTGGGGATGAGGGGGATACAGTACCTACCTTAACCCTCTGTCTATTTTGAGACCGACCCTCCAACCACCCTCTCTTGCCTAACCTAAACGGCGACGGTGGCGTATGTGCCTCGCGATCCGTGCGTTGAACTCTATAAGCCAATTAATAATATTTCCGCGCGACCTGCCGAAGCTTCCCCGGGGTGCGTGAATTGTTTCAATTATCCCCCCCAGCCCTTTCAGGGGGGTGTGGAGGACAGAACGCTTCGTTCTCACTCCTCTACATGAGCCCTCCCTCGTTATGGAGGGAGGAGTAGGAGGAGGACGCGGATGAATTTGTAAAACTGATTGAAGTAGACTGGATGGTGGAGGCGGACGGCACGATTCCCTTCGTTGAGAGTTTCTGTTTTCTCTATCAGTGTGTAGGGGGAGGGTTTGTTAAGAGGAAAACATGAGAGATTCGATCGAATCCCCTCTCCCTTCTCTCCTCTCCTCACTTTTGATAACTCAATCGGCTTCCCGTTCATTTTCCGTGCGTCGAGGAAGCGGAAATACGTGGATCGTGTGGCCGTCTCGCGTTCCCTCCCGGTGGAGAAGTCCTCGTCGCTGAAATGACGGGAAAAAATATGTTCCTTCTTCTCTTTGGCGTGCGGTTCATTCTTTTCGGTGACATGTCCACAGAGTTAATCCTTTTTACACGCGTCCCCCCAAGGCGTCATCACGTCCGTGCCTTTCCGGGCTAGCAGTTCTTTTTCGGATGGGGAGTTCATGCACGACCTTTCATCGGTGTCCGTTGATGCAAGTCACGAAATATGACACCGTCGGGAGGGGAAAAAATGAAATGAGAACGGGTAAACAAAAAGAATCCTCACGAAATGAGGAGAGGATTTTTTGCGTTTTTTTTTTGCATTTTTCCAATTTCAAAGTATTTATTTTAACCGGTGCCTACAGCATTATTGGTGATTATTAACTGAGGTTTAGGTTGGTGTTCAGTGAGGACTCACCTGTGGGAACACATAAATTCATCCAGATTTGATTCAAAATGACCGGCGAATCACTCAAAATCGTATCGCAAACTCTATTTGACGAGTTTGAATAATGTTGCAACATTACAACGCTCGTCCACACACCTCGCGCGCAACTGGAGAGACCTACCCTCAGCTTAACCTTCCAGACCCTCCTTATTCTCCCGATCCTGCGCCTTGCGATTTTCAGTTTTTTCCTCAACTCAAGAGGGAACTTAAGGGTAATCATTACACCTCGGACGATGAGGTAAAGGCAGCTGTCGATAACATCACGCTGTTTTAATCGCGTTGACATAGCCCTAGAACAGGCCTCCATACTTCCACTTCTCAAAATACACTGGATTATTGTAATGACGTCAAACCTGCGCATGCGTGTTGAGAGGGAATGTTACTTCCACATGCCACCAGGAGTGCTTCTGAAGGCCTACAAGCCTGTGTGCATTAGTTTTCAGCCTACCCTCGTACATCTCGTCCCGCCCGGGTAATTAGCAATCTTACGCATTTCCACTATTCCATCAATCATCATTGTTTCATGGATTTTATTATCTGGAGTATTAACCGCAATTAGGGTGTCGACAATGTTCATCGTCACTGATGCTCACCTGACTACACCAAAGATCTTTAGACTACTCATTACCCCCATCGTGCTACGGTAGGATATATCATGTTAATAAAATTAGAGATCCTTCCAATTTAAGCAACAGATTTAATCTCTAATTTCACCTTCGCTCCTTGAGTGATTCCCAGCCATGTTCCTATAATATTTTGGGTACGCTACGAAGCTTATCATATCATCGTTTTACAAATCTAGCTCCTCTACGCTGCACGCGATCCAATTCGGCAATCAATCCTACTTCGTCAGGATCCAATATACTAGCGGCATATTCTAAATGAGACCTAATCAGCGAAAGATAATATTTCTTTCTGACATTTTCTCCAATTTGCCCACCTGTTCTCTCCTAATAAATCCTAATTTTTTGTTAGCTTGTCCACATATTCGCCGAATGTGCTTCACCCTGGACGGGTCGTGAGTGAGGGTAACGCCTAAGTATTTAATCGAGTCTACACATTGTATTTCGGTGTTCCCGATGCAGTGGACTCGAGAGATACTACTAACCAAATATGACTTCTGATACATTGGTGCCATCTCTTTGTCGTTAAACGCGTTTTTTCAAACTTTCCTTCCTTTTTACTTTCTTTTCCTTCTTCACTTTAAATGAATTAAGTAAGTAAATTCTTATTGATTAGATGTCTGTTAGAAATATGCACGTGCTAAGTTGAAAGGATGGCTATTTGGCCGTTTAAAGTAGGTCAGTATAGATAAAATGCTTGACACAGCCATGTAATTGATACCGCAATAACCGACCTAAAAATGAGTCTAACGTTTGCAGTCAAGGGAAGAATATACGTATGCATAATACCCCGCAAGACGCCGCAAGGCGTGCGGTTGGGGGAGTTAGATCACCTGCCATGGAATGGAAAGTTACTGGTAATATATTTTTAAATTTGAAGTTGCAGTGTGCAATCCGAATTTCATGAAATTACGGGAAACGACTGATATGAAGTGCGATTTCGACGAGAATTGACGAATCCAGTAAGATTTCAGTTCATGGAAGTAGTTTCCCAAGCTTCAATTGTAATTCAGAGTTGAAAAGTAACACCGAAGGAATTTTGGGATTAATTTTCTGAATTATTAGCATAGAAGATTTTTCAACGCGAACGCCATAATTTTTTAGTCAGTGAAGGAGTATACATGCAGAGCTGACTGCAATGAGTTTTGATTTTCAGAGAAACTCTCAACATCGAAGTTGTGGAAATACTAAATGATTATTGTAAAGAAACTCTTAAAGAAACTTAAAAGAAGTCGTTAATATTCTGCCGCTTCAATCAATTGGGCAGATATTTAAATTTTAAAGAATAAGAAGTAGTCTGGACCACAGAATTTTCTATGCCGCCAACAAGAGTTTTATATCGGTGGTAGGCCAATATTTTGTCTGTTGCTCTTCATACTGCAGTAATAGGATCTTTTCTTCACATACATTTACGATCGTACTCATGATAGGCTATACGCGATAGTTTATAGTACCTCTTCGAACTTCCCTTCCCATTTTTCATATTTCTCTGAGCTGATGTCTCCAGTGACCTGCTTCTCGCAATTCATTCTTGGCCTTCCTATGCAATTCCTCTCGTCTGTGGTTTCTTCAGTTACCGTCTTCAATAAGTTATCGTGCTTCAGGATGTATCCAATTTATTCCTTTCATCTTCTTCTAATGGCGTTCCTTGGGTTCTGTCCTCATCCAATATCGCTTGTTGGTCCATTAATTTCTTGATCATTCTAATGCAGCATCGCATTTCCATCGCCTCCAATCTACTTTTCTCAACTGCTGCTGTCGTCCATTCCTCGCGGCCTTGAAATAGTAAACTGAATATTTTAGTTTATTATGAATAGCTCCATCATGTCTAAGGTAGGAACATTTGACGTCAGTTCCATTGTCATCAAACCTTTTTCGTTTCCGTCGTTTCCGCTGACTATAATCATGTGGGACGAAAATCAATATTTTTCGGTAAGTGGGCAGAGGAATAGATGAGGAGATTAATGGAATGGACTGACTGAAAAATACGATACATATATATGTATATATATAAACCATAAACACAGTAATCAACCCGAAGGTCGGTTTAGTAGGTGATTGTAGAGCTCACCCATGTACCAAGCCCAACGGCGTGTGAATATTCACACATCAGGGTAGGGGGCCAGTTCCTTTCCCTATGCCGGTTATGGTTTCCCAGGAAGATCTGTTAACCGAAAAATGAACTATCTTGAGTGGAGCTGCAGGTGCCCAGAGTACCTTGCCCGGGAATCGAACCCGGGACCCTCCGGTCAGCAGTCCAACCCACTGGACCACCGCGACCCGCATGTATATATATATATATATATAATATATATATATATATATATTTTATATATATATATATAATTCTATCTAATATCTAACATTTGGACGGCAGAATAGAACACAGAATAAAATAGATTTCACGTAAAAGGACACATTGTAGATTGTTTAAGCTTTCGGCCTACTCCGAGGCCTTCTTTGTGTCAGGTATATATATTTTTGCTTTTACGTGTTATCTATTTTATTCTGTGTTCTATTGTGCCGTCCAAATGTTAGATATTAGATATAATTATAAATATATGCGGGCCGTTGGGTAGTAGGTAGTGGGTAGAGCGTTGGAATACTGACCGGAGGATCCCGGGTTCGATTCCCAGGCAAGGCACTCTGGGCACCTGCAGCCCAGGAGAGAGAGAGATATAGAGAGAGAGAGTATAAATATATGGATATATATATTTCTATACTTGACATAAAGAAGGCCTCTATTTTTGTATACATATGTATGTATATATATAATTCCTTGAAGTATGCTAAAATTTTTCGAAGAGTGCGAGTCGGGAAATTAGAGCACCGTGAAACACCAGTTTCTCTTTGTTCTTTTACGGTGGATGCGCAAATTGGAATGATAAACTTTCGAAAATAAACGCTTAAGAGCAATGGTTTTGCGGGAAATACTTATGATACATTCAGTGCTTTCCGTGGTGTCTTCGTGTCGACACGACATGGATGTATTAAAATATGATGGCCAGAAACAGTCACGCAAACACGACAACGAATAAGTACAGACCTATAAACAATGTACAAAACGATTGTAATAACACAGGGGTTAAAAATGATATTGCCTTAAATAATTAACTCTTTGTGGATGAATTCCGTGCAGTGACTCTCCTATTTTCCCCATAGCGTCCAGCTTTTGTTTCTTTTTTTATGTACGACATTCTACCTCTTAACCTATGTCCTCCTCCGTCCATGGCTTTTTACGTAATTTTGCCCATCGATTTTACCTTCTCTTGCTAACTTAAGGTCGCTAATACAAGTGTATGTTTAGTCATTGTCTAAGGTCTACCTCGTAGCATGCTCAACGAAACTATTTTTTCCTAAATCTTATTTGAACCTCTAAGAGTCCTGCTGTATAGAAGGATGTTGGGTTGAGTTTTGTTAGGACAGACAATAGAATGATTTAGTGGTTTGTGTCCATCCAAAATGTACCCTAACCGGCGGATTACCTATAATAATAATTTGGGATCCTTTATTGATGATTTTCTGTGTCCCTTCCATTTTTATATTAATTCTGTGAAACCGCCTTGTGCTTATATTTTATCTTTTCAGCTTCTTTATCTTACCTAAGCCAGAGTTTTAATTATTGCTAAAGCTATCCTTATTTTTATAGCTTAGCAAGTCTTCAGGGTAGGTTTAGTAGCTTCAGGGTAGTTAGACACGTACTGAACTCTGCTACAATTCTTTGGCTCTCCTAATAAAACAAAACTTGACACCCGACACTTTTATAAACTATTCTTCAATTCCGCTTTTAGTCTACCTTCCCTCATTCCCACATGCACATTATTCCCCCCCGTATACCTTGCAGACCTAACGTCCTCAATGAAAGTCTTCAACACTCCATCACCAATCAAAATGCTCTGCATCCATCATTCCTGCCTCCTTTGGATTTCTCCCAACAACCCTCTCTTCTCTCCCACCATGACTAGCACTTCTTCGTTTGTTTTTCTTTCTATTTAACCTTTGCCATCTTTCTACACATCCCACTTCTCATAACCCTCCAAAGATACGCCTAGAACCTTGCTTCACCGACAATGTTTCCAATCCGTACAAAACCATGCTCCATGTGAACTTTTCGTAACATCTTCGTCCAAAGTCCCTATCATCAATTCTCTCGTCCAAGTAAAAGCTTGTTTGTCTATGAAAAACCTTCTTCCTATGACCCTGCTACTAGACCATTTTGGTTCAAAAAACAAAATAGGTAAACTGTATCACTTACTCTAGCTTATGACCTCTATTTTAACGTTAGAGTAACCTTCAGCGGTGGGGTAAGGAACTGGCCCCAATATCTTGGTGTGAATTTCACGCGTCGTAAAGCTTCGTATTAGGTGAATTCTACCGTAACCTTTCAAACAAATTTTCGTTTTGAAAATTTCGGTCTGAAGGACTCAAACTTTCTCTCCTCTGCTAACAAGTGTCGTATAATTATATAATTCTACATTTTACGAAATTTTCCTACGTTTCTAGAAGATGTTGTCTAGCTTAATGGGTCTAGATTTCAATTGACATTTTTCTGAAAAACGTTTTCATAGTCTTAATAACTCTGCCATCAACCCCGTCATTTCTTGCTATTTCCATCGCTCGTGATCCTGCCTCTTATGGAACAAATTACTTCCATTTTTGGTCTCCTAGAGACATGGTGATTATGCCTTTATGTGTAGTGCCTTTAGGGCGCTACGGACGGTTCGTCCGGCACTTCCCTTCGCACGCTGTACGAATGTAGTTATACGGATGTCATTTATATGTAGTTGAAAATGTGCATAAATCTTTTCTTTAACTTTGGCGCTGGTTATTTTGGTGACAGTCCATTTTCACATCCAGAAAAGGTGGATTCATGGGCGGTAAATATAAATTTCTCAATGCTTCTGATATCAAATGTGCATAAGTAACGCCCTGTGAAACATCCGCTTTTGGGGAATCCGGTGATACTGTAGGGGGGAAAAAATTCAATTTCCGGAGAAACGACCGAGAGGTCTCTTTGATTTCTCGGGAATCGGGCGCTGGTTTTCCCCGGGAAGAAAATTTTCCATGAATAGTCCCTTATCCTCTCCGCATCTCCGTCCCAGATTTTTCACCTTTTCCCTCCACCCCCCTCTTCAACCCCCTCACCTTTCCTTTAACTACCACCACCACCACACCTCCACATCCCCCTCCCTCCCGCACCACGCCTATCCCAATTTTCGGATCCGTTCTTCCCCCGCCGCCCTCCTCCCCCTCCTGAGTACCTCCGGAGAGCTCGACTCCTTTCTCCACTGATTGATGTCAACCTGCTTTCCGCTTTAATCCTTCTCTTTCGTCCCTCCTCTTCCTGTCCTTTCCTGCTCAGTCTCCTCTCCCTTCCTGTGCGTTTCCTTTCGGCCCACCGTCGATAGACCCTGCCACGGGGGACTTTTTCATTCCGTTTTGTTTTTATTCGGTCGCATGCACTACGTAATGTGTCATGTCTCGTGACAGCGCCTTAAATTTTGATGAACCTCCTCCCACGTCCGCTTTCACCCTCTCTCTCTCTCTCGCCAACCCTTAGAGCATATTCTATCCTTCGCTCCCCTGCAACTTATCTAACATCTGAATTATTTTCCTTCCTCGACGTTGCTTTACTTTTTTCCCTTCAGTTTGCCCACTTCACCATGGAATTACTTAATCATTTGTGCGTTCCCCATTGATCTTTTCTTTTTTTTCCTTTTAACACATCTTCTCCATTCCATTTCCCGTCTACTCGTCTAACTTCTTCCATTTTCCTCCGCAGGTCCATTTATAAACTCTACAGTCACTTAGTATCACTTATTCATGACTCCTTCTTATACGCATCATCCACCCAGTGTGTTTCGATAGGTATATAGTAGCTCCTTTTTTATATCCTGCATGTATCATAAAAAAGATGTATTCGACCCATGATATTTTGATATTCAAATCCGTTGTTGCAGATGTGACTTTTTTGAATCTATTCATATCGAATTGAGACTCGAAATCTTCGGTAAGTCCTCACAAATTTTTATTCATTCCCCACTCGAATTTCGACGGGAGTCGTCTCATATTCGATATTCGATCATACTTGACAACGTTTTCCGATCCTTTTTTATTGAAATAAGATACAATCTGTAGTCATTTCATTTTCATATAAATAATAATTCGAATATATTAAATTCCGTTAGAATTACATTTTTGGAATTAAAGAACCCCTGCGTTTAAGATGTACATGTATGCATTGTACTCCATTCTCTCCCTCTTTTTCAAGCTCTTTTTTTCAGTGGGATATATAATCACCTGTTTTGGACTGACGTGGTCAAAGTAGTAGGGACGGAAAGAGAAGAATTGCGCTAGGCAAAGAGGCTTTCGCAAGGAGGACGGAGCTGATGAGGGAGACATTGTGTAGAGCTGCTAAGCAAAGACTCGTAAAAACTTTAATATAGAGCATAGCTATGTACGGCGCGGAAACGTGGTCACTGAGGCAGTATGATAAAATTAGATTGCAGGCTTTTGAAATGTGGATGTGGAGAAGAATGGAGAGATGAAATGTACCGAATGGAAAACAAATGAGGAAGTCTAGGGTTGGTGGGCGAGGAGAGGGGTTTGTTGAGAGAAATCCTATGGAGGAAGGAAAAATGGATGAAAGGCGTATTGATCGGCAATAGTGGGATGTTGAAGAAGGTAATAGAGGGGAGAATGTTAGGCAACAGAGGAAAGGGCAGGAACAGGATAAGGATGTTGGACGGTATGAAGGGAGGAAGGAAGTACACAGAGATGAAGAGGGTCCTGATGTAGAGTAGGTTGCTGGGTTGTGTTTTGTTAGGAGTCACAAAATATTTATTTGATAGTTGTGACCATCCACAACCTACCTTAATCGGTACATTACATAACAAAAAATAATCATCTCTGTTCAATGTGCATGTAGCCAGTTCTTTACTTTAAAAAATAGATGTAGTTCGTATTTGTGTAGCTTTTTATTCTGTACTAATGAATTATCGTTTATGTTCGTATACTTAAGTTATATTATATTGCATATGCAATGCGTATGACGATGAATTAAATATAACTTACAATCTAATGGTCTCAATTCTGGTCATTTTAAGCCGCTTTGCATACATTCTTCCCTGTATATCCCCGCTTCTCTCTCACTCCGGCTTCTCTCGTCCTTATACCGTCCAACTTTCCCCCGTTTCCAACCTTCTTTCTTCATGGGGCCCTCCTCTTCATCTACTCTCTCGCGTGTGGTATTTTATCAGGCAAATGCATAGCCGATAGTCTATCTCAGCGGCCCCCAGATCTCAAACTGCGACGCCTTTCATTTCAGTAGATTATTCATTGTAAACGCGGTTGCTGGTTTTGCTCCTCCATCCTCCCTTTCCACCCTCGATATCCAAGCCTTTTCCCTCAATTTATCGCTCTTTATATCTTTTCTCTCTCTCTCTCTCTCTCTCTCTCTCCATACCTCCCTCCATTCCTCCATGTCTTCCGATGCTAAAATTAAATGATAATCATTACATTTAAAGTTTTTTTCGTTGCTTTGTTTTTAGACCTTAATATGAAAGAGGTTAAATGCTTCTTATTTACTTATCGAACTTTATCTGGGAACCATGGTAACAAAATAGGTATAGTACTTATAAAATAATATACTCGGATAGTACTTAATAAATTTTACATATTGTATTAATTAATTTTATCTTTCCAAAGACGTTTGGCTGACATGTGTAAATTCATGAAATTTTCGGTATATTTACGAAAAGAACGAAAATTCTGTGATTTGTGAAAAGAAGTGGGTAATTTTTTTGTTAACTAGTTGTTGTTTTTGGTATTCAAGTCAAAAATAACTACGAGTAAAATAAAGCACAACTAATAATTACTAATAAAACATATATATATATATATATATTGATTTTTTTCGTTGTTTACCGTCATACGATGTTCATGTGTTGTCTTTTTCTTTAGTATACATATGTTCTCTTTCCCATTCGAAATTTAAGTTAAGGCAGTTCTCCATTGTTAATATGTTCCAATTACTAGGCTTACTGCGCTTTTCTTCTGCGAATTGCTTTTGATCTATTGCACCCGCAAGAGGGCATTTTCCCAGAGGAAACACGTGTTAATTTCGTCCGTTCTCACATACCCACATAAGCCACTAAAACCCACGAATATTAATCCTTCCTTCTGATGCCTCATTCCGGACTACTACCACCTCATATGCCGGAAAGAATTTCACTCGTGATATCACGAGAGTTAACGCTTGCCGAATCTATTTTTGCCACCGCAGTTCAACCTTAAATAAGATGTCAGGCAATCGGTTTTATGCACACAAAAAAAAACAGTTTTTCGCACGTGCGCCAGCGAACTGGTTAACACACGACTTTATACGAGTAATCCATTGTCAGTTTCACTTGCTCCCTTCGTTTCTTCGCACTTCTCTACCAAGTATCGAGCATCCCTTCAAAAGGGGTCTCTAGCAATAAATATTGCTGGACCACTTCATTACTCATACTCTCCGAACTTTGAATGTTCTAAAGATAAGCTCTAAGCCCGAGTTCTCCGTTCTCGCTTTTACCCCCGTGAGCACTCCCATTAATCCTGCCATGTTATGCAGTTTTATTCATGGGGTTTAACGCTGACAGATACGGAATAATTCTGGAACCCTCATTACATCGGGATGGCGGGACCACAACGAGACATTATGGCAAATTGACTGTGTCGCGTTCCATTGCTAGGATTGTTTTCCCACTCCTACGATTTATTACCCCATAAAAAAATAAAAAAGCACTTCGCGTGATAATTCGAACAGAGTGAAAGGAACATTAAATCTTATGCCAATAATCATTAGTTTACCTGATGAATGAAGTTCCGCAAGTGACCGTCATAGCATCTCGCAGTCTATCATGTAGATTGGATTTGTCGTCTTAGTGTGCATATGTACAAAGGGAGGGTAAATGCACACCAGGCACCTTTCGAACGCGATTTTCTTAAAGACCTGCATGGAGAGAAGACATAAAGAATGTTTATCCATTAAGGAAAGAGTTCGAAAAGAGTCTAGATGTACAGCATCTACGGGGACTGTGGAACACGGGATGTGGGAGA
Organism: Hetaerina titia; assembly: GCA_037158775.1. Lineage (NCBI taxonomy): Eukaryota > Metazoa > Arthropoda > Insecta > Odonata > Calopterygidae > Hetaerina > Hetaerina titia. The sequence goes on from CM073772.1 coordinate 30,636,812, forward strand.
GAAATGGAAAGCGAAAGGTTCAGCAATTTTTGCAGCACTAGTGAAAAACAATTGACCTAATTCTCAAGTTGAAGCGAGCGGTCTGTAGCATCATGTCTCAAGGATGTGTACATAAAAACATCAAGACGGTAATATGAATAGCCATATATTATTTTCGAAAGTGTAGAAATTCAGTTCAGGCGCGTCGAATCTTGTCTACAATGTGAGACTTGACCGAAGTGAAAGTGTCCATTGAAAACCTCTTGCCAGACTTGATCACGGAGTTAGATGGACGTCTACGTTTCTTCGTGTCATTTTTGTCTTGATGTGCAGCCCACCCTACCTACCTACCCTATCGGTCAGTTATAACGTGCATCGTGGCATATCCTCCAAACGAGTATCTCTTTTTAAAAAATCCTCCCCTCCAAAACAATGTTACGATTGCAACATTCTACGTATCCAGTTTCCTTTTCCTACTTAGCAATTTATTTTGGATTTGTTAAAACGTCTTTCATAAAATAGTATGATATAATAGACGTTCCGCTTTCTCACGACCCCTTTAGATATAAAAAAAAAACAATTTAAGGAGAACTATTTAACAAATACCTTAGTTTTCTCTTTGTCGTTGTAAGTTATTCTGTCTGCATAATGACAGTCGACGATAAATTGTACTGTGAAAAGCTTTTCACTGTGAGCTGAGCTGTGATAAGCGTGTGTAATTTGACGCAAATCCTTTGCAAACTTTTGTGCGTTTCAAAATTCCTTGACTGTGTTTGCGGTTGTCTTCGCGACGTTTTCAATTGGAAAGTTGTTTCCATTTTGTTTAGTTGCGTGTTTTTTGTTAAAAAAACTAGGTTTGTGTTCGGAAAATATTGATTGAAAGGTGTTATCTTTTTGCTATCGCGAAATTTATTTTCATTGTTGTAAAGGGAAAAAAAACAAAAATTCTTGTTTTCGTTGCAGTGGAAGCTAATGCGAGGGGAGGGGGCGGGGGATAGGATTGGGTTTCTTCCTCTTTTCAAGAGCGAATCTTCGAGGAAACCGAAACTCAAAGTCGTAAAATATTCCTCGCAATCTCTCTCTCATTGTTATCGCATATCCTCCGCTTGCCCTATCCCCACCCCGTTCACATCCAATTAGCGCCCTCTTCAACGCACGTCGTCGAAACTCTCTGACAAGGATCGATTGCATTTGTGTACTTCACTTCGCCCTCCAAGTTAAACGTGCACAGTGAGAGGCGATCAGTGATCCCGTTCGAGACGCGGGTTGCATGTCCATGGATTCACGGCGTATTGTTTCCAGTGCGGTTCGCCCGCATGATTTTTCTCCCCTGGTCATTTTAATTCAATTTTTTTTTCAATCTCGTTCGGATTCCCTCCTCGTCATCTCTTAACGGACGGAATTTTGACACGCGGAATGCGTGATTTTTAATCCAAACTCGGCCTTTCGGGAAATAAAAAAAATAAAAATTCATCATGAAAGAACTCGTGGACGTTAAAAAAAAAGAAAGAAAACGATGATCGTGCTCTCGTTCCGAACGACTTTCAGCGTGGATTTCCATGGAGAGCGAGTCATCCACATTGAACGTACGGTTGGAAATTCCTCTACTATTGGAAATTCGGAGAGCCAGAGGTTTTATCGGCTTTTAACCGTCTTCTTCCAATTATTTTTCAGTGATTTTTCGCGGTTTTTAAGGGGAACTGCTGACATATACAGAGAGTAATTTTAAGAGTGAAAGTTGGAGAAACATTGAAATTCGTGCGCCGTCAGTGTTTATTTTTCGATTAGTACTTTCAATTTCTTTCGATCATGGCTCGTGCGCAACTCAAGCTCTTAGGTCACCTTTTTCAATAATTGCGAACCTGTGAAATCTTTGTACGAGTGTTCTCATGAAGTCTAAAAATGCCGATGTTACGGAGGCACGAAACTTTTAGATATTAAACAAACATTACGTTTTAGCTCTTACATATTTAGCCAGGTATTACTTTGTAAGCCTAGCGACGACATGGAATTCGTATTTTGAAAAAATTAAGCTCATATATACTCATGTTTGGGAAAGTGTTGGATATCATTTTTGTGATGTTTCCATGTGATAATTGCAAAAAGAAATCAGTTGTGAAAACCATCAATAGCTTCGACCTTATATGTCACTGTTAAGGTTTTTTATTCAATGTATTTGTGGACTTATGTCACTTGCTATTCGTATCGCCTCCGCCAAGTCTCCTGACGTTCATGAAATGTGATTGTGGAGTAGGATGGACTTGGTAAAACTGACAGGTAGGAAAATAATCAAGAAAGTGCGAGCCATGGTGTAGGGAGAAGAGGAGACTGTTGGAATAAATGCCATCGAGGCAGGTAAGATGGATACAGAGCGTTTTGATGGGAAATGGAATTTTGAAGACTGTAACAGAGGGGAGAATGTTGAGCAAGCGAGGAAGGGGCAGGAATAGCATAGGGATATTGGACGGGGGGGGGGAGGAAGTATGCGGAATTGAAGATGGGTTGACTGTATCTACATCTAAATAATACCCCGCAAGGGCGTGTGGCGGGGGATGTTAGGTCACCACTCGTAAACTAGAATAAAACCACGTGCAAAACCAAATCATGTTACCTTAACGTAAATATTAGTTTGTTCATGCGCACAACAAATCTCAATCACACGAAAAAAGCGTTTACATGCAATAATACTATAACAGGATACGTACATTCGAATCATGTTGTAGAACTGTTAAAAGAATTTGTGTGGTAAATAAAAAGAATAACATGCAGGTAGAAACATACAGGATATCGACAAATATATACACTACTAATTCCATTTTACTGTATATTATTGTTGTAACTTGTTACAATGTTATTGTATGTGGTGAAGATTTTGAGGTGTCTAGCCAGAACACATTCAATGCTCTACACCCACACTCATGCTATTGCAAAGAGCGAACAGAAAGAGGATACACTTACGATTGGATCACTTCGATAATGGATGAAAGTGAATCGGGGCAGGAACTTAATTATTCTAACGGCATTGTTTTGATTGAGAAGACCGCAGTGATAATTACAGGAAAATAGATCATGGCATAAACCAGAGAAGGAAGTCATTTTGTTATCAACAAGGGAGCATGTCTGTGGACATAAGACTCGTACTTTGCAATACTCCGAACTCCCGTGCATTGATTAACGTAGTGTGTCTGTATCAGTGGGCCGCACAAACAACATTTCCCACTTTACGGGAAGTTGTTGGAAGCATTGATGTAACTATAGAAGTAAATTCGTGTTTTTTTTACTATTTGATTGTATTTATTTCTGTCGAATGTAACTAGATACTGAGAATGGCAACAATTTGAGTCAAATTTGCATGCATTTCGTAATCGCTATGAAGGAAAACGAGTATCGCGGACATGTTACCGCTCGGAACATAAGACATGATGCCTTTACACATAGTAGATATTCTGAAGTTCCTTACATGACCGGCGACCGAAGACACTCCCTGCCACACGACCCACTGGCTGCGACTCTCAGGATAGAATGTCGGTGAGGAGGGAAAGAGAAGGAAAAAAAAATCCTCCCGGCGGTTTCGTCGAGCGAGAATAGATTTAACGAGCCCGAATGCGGCGTCACCCGCGGGATTCCCGTCCTTCAACCCCTCCCCACCCGCCCACACGCACCACATACACATCCCCCACTCGCTTCTCCCGCCACCTCCGTGCGTGAAATTCGTCGAGTTTCACCGAGTGCGGATGTAACTCGACAAGGGGAAGAAGGGAACGAGGCCCGCAAACCGATCCCCTCGCCAACGCCGCCCTACTCGAAAGTTCCCTTTTACTCGTTCGCCTCGCGGACGTGCTCATCCTCCGTGATTCCTCCCCGAGTATGAGTGAGGATAGAGGGTGTGTTTGCAGGAGTCAGGGTCGACTCTCGAGCTCGAGAGGATGCAGGGTCGAGGGAGAAACGACCTCCCTTTCTTGCGAACTCCTTCCCTTAACCCTTATGCCATTTCCCCTTCCCTCGCCAGCTCCCTCAACTTAATCCCGTTCTCGGTTCATGAATTAATTATCAACGTATTAAAGTTACCTTAAAGCTCGCAGCAGGGGTTTAGCGATGCAGCAGGTGCTCCGGGGAATGATTCGAAAAATATATTAGGGTCTGGAGAAAAAAGCGTTCGATAGAATCTGGCCGAGTGCTGAAAATTTTGTCCAGCATAAATCCAGGAAATTCGTCCAACGATTTGATCAGTAATTTATCTTCGAAGGGTGAGTTGAATGAGTAGCACTATAGATGTCTGTATGCCTTGCATATATGGGTAGTTTGGATTGGTTAGAAAGATGGGTTTTGAGAAAGGTAAAAATGGATGGATGGACGAACAAGGAAGTGCAAGGCTTGGTAGGGTAGGAGAGAAGGTTGTTCGCTCGCGGCTTCCAACTCTGGCGTTATCCGCTTAGTTCATATTTCTTCGACCATACTTCGGGGTGTGAAGTGAAAGAGAAATCATTTGAAGTACAAGAGGAATGCTTGCAAGTCTAAGTAAGGAATCATTTAAAATGCTTGAAGACGTCCAAAATGAAGGTCCCGTCAAAATCACTTACGAATTTGACACCCTCACCAGCGTAAAAATTAAACAAATATCTCATGAACCGCTCAAAATAATCTAACAAAAAGAAATTTTCGGAAATCTTCAACGATTCCAGCGACAAGCAAAAAATATAGCTGAATAAAATCTTATTTAGAACATATTTCAATAACGTTTACGATGGCGAGACAGTCGGAACAGAAGAAAGGACTATAAAGGAAACAGAAAATGTGACAGAGAAGGTTTCACAAAGACAAAAAATAGAAAAAACGCAGCGTAGCACAACAGAAAAGACGAACATGGAACATGTCGACGTTAGGTTTTACGTAAAACTTGCGATTCAGCCTTAAAGTTAATATGTAATGTGGACAGAAAGATAAATAATAAAAATATCGATTGGAAGGTTGAGGTAATAAAGCGCCTTTGAATTCTAAAAAGTGTAATTCAATACGGTAAATAATAAACAGAAAACCATACACCTCTGTAATTGTGTAATAAATAATTTCCTGTACTCTTATCATTGTACTAAATCGTCATCGATAAACTGGTACAATTGACAAGGATCCAAGGAGGCAGAGCGTTTTAATGCTATATGCATTGTATCGTTAGAGAGTTTGAAAAAATATTTTCCTTGACCACCATACCCGACCCTGAAAATTATAAGGTAAGATTCTTTCTTTCGCAATTGCGTGGCCTTCAATAGTTGAAGTCTTCATAGTGCTCCCTGCAATAGTGATTCGCTCTTATTTTTATTTTCTTCGTTTCATTAATTGTCTCATTTGTTTTCCCTAATTCAACCTCTTTTTTGACTATGCCCCCAACATTTTGTAATCGTTATCAAACTGTGGGCATTGAATAGCCGTGCGATGGAGTTTTTTTCCATTTATTCGACCGGATGCAAAGGAAACACGTCCGCAGTGGCCATCGAAGGAGATGTCCTGGCTTGGCCGTTTGCTACCTCCGACTCAGAACACCCTCTACGCGCAGCGCTGGGAACATTCGTGCTGGAAATTATTTTTTCAGTGTAAATAATCTTCAGCGCGTGAGCGATAAATAGTTCGGGACGTGTTCCTCCCTTGTTGTTCGGGTATTTGCGAGGGATTTGTCTTCCCCAGAAAAACGGTCGCTGCGAGGATTACGCGCGACTCGACATCAAGGGTCCTCGCAACACCCCTCCCCCCCCAATCTCACCGTCATATTAACACACCCGCGCGCGAACACTGGTCTCCTTACTCCTCGTCCAAAAACCCCCGTTGTCCCCTGCTACAGCTCACTCACTCACTCGACCCACCATCACCACCCCAGCCCTCATATTCACTCCCATAGGAAGGACGGAGCGCGTTCAGCACGCACCTGCTAACCGTTTCCGCATCCCTTCTCTACGCCTCCGATGATCACAGGATCGTGAGGGGGTCAGGCTTGCAAGTGTGTTAAAGGGAACGGCGGTCTGGGATGCCCCCCGTCTCTCTCCCTCGCCACACCCCCCCGTTTCTCCCGAGCCACCCCCTCCGTCCTCGCGCGGTTTTAATCTCGGCGTGGGGTTTTGAGGGAGTGTTGGGGAGAGTTCGAGGGGATCGAATCTGAGATCAGATGTGCCCTTCTACCTCTTGTCTTCCTCCACACACCCTTAACCCTCTCCCTCTCTTTCCCCGCACGGAGAACTCGTGAACTTTTTCCCTCCTCACTCTTCCTCCCCCAATTCCTCATCCCCCAATTCCTCATCCCCCTCCTCCTCTCAGGGAGAGACGTTTCCGAGAGATTCTTGTCTTCTCCACGAGTGTTTCTCTTTACTCCCTTTAAGAGTGAGTGACTGGAGGGCTCTCTTGCCTTGTTACCGACAACGCTCAACGGCATACGACGTAAGGAGACGTAATTAAAACGCAGGCGTTTGTGTTCAGCTGAAGTCGAAGCACGCGAAATTCTGACGGAATAATGTTTTTTTTAATTTCACTACATGGTTGGTTAAAAAAAATCTTCGGAGTTGCATGTTTGCTTGTGACATTGCAAAGGGTCTCCGGTTCCGACAGTCATGGCTTAAGCCTTGAGACGGATTACCACTTAAGTTTTGACAGATCCTTGAGAAGGGAACGCCGAACGATAAGCGCACCACTCAAATGTTCTCTGTTGCAGATCCGTTATGTGGCTTCATTCCGTCAAAGGGAAATGCAAAGGACCGACAATTTATTGCGTCTTTTAGGCAGATAACAGTTCAGTTTCTGCACTCATCCGATTACAGTTGACGGAGAGCGTCTATGTGAATAAGCTGTAGTTATTCGATCAGTGAGTGAGCTGTTTCGAAATGTTTATACGATGCCTCATTCATGCTTGGGGAATTAATAATTGGGGGATGGACTTGACATGGAACTTTCGCATTACAAAAATTCTTCGCGGTAAATTTTCACTCATTCGGATTAAGCTCATTTTACCAAAGTTTAGTGAATTCCTCCTTTTCTACCAATTTTTGGTTGACCGTAACACAAAGGCACACATGCGATACGTACATGCCATGGAGTATTCAAGATTAATCATACGGTGAAATAAAATTAAGCGAGTATTGAAACATTTGAAATTTTAATGGGTTTTGACTCTTTTCGCTCTACATAAAGGTAATTCCAAGAACAATTGAGAATGAAATAAATCCTTTAATGTTCTCTAGATAACTTCAAGAACTTTTTAATTGGAATATGAGTTCTTGTTTTTATCTTTGTTTTATGTTAAAGGTTTTCGACAATACCGTTATCACATTTATAAGATTCCACACGGCATAAGTTATTGTTACAATACGACTGGTTTAAGGAACATCACAAGCTCTTGGGCTACGTGTGGAAATTTTTGCTATTTTTGAAAATTCCTCTCCATTTAGAGCTGATGGAATTAAGTTTAGAATGACCGAAAAAAATATGAGATATCCATGTTTGCGAAGTCATATCATTTGGTTTGACTTAAAAGTACGCAGATATCATTTATTTCGTCTTACATATGATCCCTATGGAGCTGTTTTATGCGTATGTGTATATAAGACAACAGACATCTAGGTGAAAAGCTATTTATTACCTGATAAAATGACGGAATACACAATTTTATATAGACGTTTCCCCTCCTATTTTTAATGTTTAGCTTAGCCTTCTTCTTTCTGGAAAATCGCATAACCTTTCTTTTATCAATATTAATAAAGCAAAGGTTATGCGATTTTCCAGAAAGAAAAAGGTTTAGCTAAACATTAAAATAGGAGTAGAAAAATAGAGCAGAAAGGAACAGTTTTCGTATCTCGGAAGTGTTTGTTGGGACGTAAGGTGAAGAATTGCGCTAGGCAAGGAGGCTTTCTCAAGGAGGAGGGAGTTGATGACGAGGACGTTGGGTAGGGAGGTTAAGACAAGACTCGTAAAAACTTTGATATGGAGCGTAGTACAGCGCGGAAACGTGGTCGCTGAAGCAGTAGGATGAACGTAGATTGGAGGCTTTTGAAATTTGGGTGTGGAGAAGAATGGAGAAGGTGAAATGGACCGAAAGGAAAACAAATGAGGAAGTACTAGAAATGGTGGGGGAGGAGAGGGGTTTGTTGAGAGAAATCCTATGGAGGCAGGAAAAATGGATGAAAGGCGTATTGAGCGGTAATGGAATATTGAAGAAGGTAATAGAGGAGAGGATGTTGGGAAAGCGAGGAAAGAGCAAGAACAGGATAGGGATGTTGGACGGGATGAAGGGAGGAAAGAAGTACACAGAGATGAAGAGGGACCTGATGTAGATTGGGTTGCTGGATTGGGTTTTGTTTGGAGTTACAAAATATTTATTTGTTAGTTGTGTCCATCCAAAAACCTACCTTAACCGGTAGATTACCTAATAATACAATATATGTTTCATATATAATTAACTTCAAAAAAACGTTAAAATGTCTAAATGCCTAAAATGTGTTACGTCAATGCGTATTCTTGCCTTTTCCATCCAAGGAAAGTTTAAAAGAGATGATTTTGTAAAAAAAACATTCGAGATAAAATCATATTTTGACCCGTCATATTTTTTGACAGTGAAGATTTCTCTCAATAGTATGGGTGTGTCCATGTCATCGGGTTTCATTATCAGTTGGTAAACACCAATTCGGGAATGTAAAGCGTCTATCTCTGTGACTGCCTAGGTATTTAGTATTGTCCCTATGTTAGCGCGATTCGACAAACGTAACAGCGGATGAATTCCATCGTCGAACGTTTGTCAAACTTTCTTTGTAATACTTTTGTATACGAGTATATGTAACTTAAATGGCATTTTCATTCATCACAACTATGCTATAAGGTGTTTATATAAAATATAGAAATATTTCTCAAGGATGAAGTTCTTGTAGCCTGAGTGGTAAAATATTTTGATTTTCTATGAAAATAAAATTCAATTCGTTGACTATGAATAATTTTGAATGACCATATCTATTTGTCCAGACAAGCGAAATAATTCAGCTGCTGTTTGCAGTGGTGTCATTGGCTGTTATTTTAAGTGGCAAATAGTTGGCAACACTTAAAATTTTTCAAACTCTAATTGAGCTGCTTAAGGAAACTATATTGATCACCTTAAAGTTTCAAGTTTTAAAGATCTAAAAAGGTTCTAAAATACCAGAGAAAAAACATGGAAATGCAATTATCGTAAAATTTTGCTCACCGAGTAAGGTGATAGATTGGGAAGTATTCGAAGGGAAGATCTAATTCGTTTTAGTTAATTGGGCCATCGGAAATTACATAGATGATTTTTTCCTGTAACCATTTCATTGCTGACATTCTTGGCTGGATGTCTCATAGACTCGACGGAAAGTCAGGTTATTTTTTTCCACCACTGATGGATTTCCTATTAATGGATGTTTCCGGGGCCATGAATGACCTCAAGTCGTAGGAGTTTCTAAAACCTTTTAACTCGACTGCTGTAATGCCCTTGTTATTTTGGTACCTAAAGAGCACAGGTTATTCGGACCCAAGTCTTCAATTACGCTCCCCGCTTTCCCGTAGTTCACGTCCTTGCATTCTTTCCCTCTCTCTCTCTCTCTCTCTCAAACGACATCTAGAGAGCGCTAATGGCTTTTTAACTCTTCGGCGCTCCTTAGGGGTGGGGAGCGGAGGGGGTAGGAGAAGTTTTTAGGGAGTGGGGTTGGGGAACGAAAGAAAGCACAATAGCGCCAACGATATCCATCAAATCCTTTCCGCCGTCTCTTCCCAAACCCTCCCCCTCCCCTCTCACTCTTCCTCCCTTCTTTCGAAGTCTTCACCACCTCCCCCTTCCTTGCTAAATCTTCTGACGAGGGAGGTGCGGAGAGAAGGAGAGATGGAAGGGCGGAAGACGGTGCTTTCTGTGTGTGTGAGTGTGTGCGGTGGAGTTAGTATCCGCCATTACGAATCGATATGACTGCCACGCCCTTGTGCGCGATATGCATCACCAAAGACACCTTCCAGAGCCCCCCCTCCCGGCCCCCAAATGCTACACTTCAACCCTCTCGCCACCCTTAACCGTATACGCTTGCTTATCCGTACCGTTCTTCCCAACCAGGGGGTCTTCCGACCCTAAGTTCCCTATTCGCTCTCTCTCTTTCGATTGAGCCTCCGCCTTCATTCCATTCTTCCCATGCAACCATTACCCCTATTCATTTCACGCGTTACATTAGATCCGAGCTGGATATTACAATAATATAAATATTTATATTCATGTAACGTAATTTTACATTTATGTTATGTGGATATTGATATTATAACTGAATTTGTGATAAAACAGAGAAATTGCAACGGTTTACATGTCTGTAAAGTGTTCTGGAATGGTCAAAGTAATAGGTACTTTTGAAGAAGGATTGCGTTAGGCAGAGAAGTTTTCATAAGGAAGGGATTAATGGCAGGGCAGTTGTGTAAAGTTGTTAAGGAAAGACTATTTAAAACTTTGAGATATGGAGCGTGGTTTTGTACGACAAGGAAACTTGGTCGTGGAAGCAAGATGGTAGGAGCATATTGAGATGTGGGTGTGGGAAGGATAGAAGATATGAAATGGGCAGAAATAAAACAAAACAAACGAAGAAGTACTGGGCATTGTGGGGCGGCGGAGAGATGTGCATGCTTACATAAATAACACAAAAATATTGAGCGTCATCTTTAAGAGAAAAGAATTTCACATGAGCCGCATGCTGAATCCTGATTTCGTTCGTAGACGGTATCCGAAGTGAATCCTCGAATATCTTTGCCCCTCTTCCCTTCTCTCATCCGTAGGTAACCTACCTTTCCGCCGTCCCGAAAAGCCACGAAACCATCCGGATCCTTTCCATTTACAGCAATATATCTCAACCCGGGATTTTTGCCCGAAGTTGTTCTCCTCAGCACAGAGAGGGCGAGAGGGAAAGCGCTCCGCCCATTCCGAGTTTTTGCGGGGATCTCGTCATGAATCATTGATACAATCGACTCTCTGTCCTCTAGTTTTTCCAAAATATTATATTTTTCAAATCATTGTTAATTTTTTTTAAATTTCCCCATCATCGTCAGTCATAAATCTTGATTTGGATATTCGGTTGTCGAATCTAGCCGCTTTTTAATAGATGCTCATTTTCAACAGTAGATACCTATCTCATTTGCTTCATCACTGGCTCTTCCTGGGTAGTCTTTCCCGTAATGTGATCACACTATTGACTTCATGAAGTTCGCCTCATAAGAAAATATGTTCAATGCAATAATACTTTCTTCGTTTTATTGTTTCCATTCTCATTTCTTCGCACAATTTGTACAGAATTCATGATATGATTATCGTTAATATTTCATTTTCTCCCCAAAAAAGGACCAGATAGACTAATTTTGAAAAAGTATTCTAATTTAAATAATGGGTATTTCCAATATTTTTTTTAGAATTTCCTGTTATAAATGGTAGGTGTCACTCATCATGAATGTGATGTAAAGTTTAGCAAATATCGTGGTTTCTATTTTTATGATGGTACCATTTTGCAAAAAATATCTAAAAAGACAAAACTGTCACGAGATTAATCATGTACTTATGTAGTTTACCCGTTTAGATGGAGTTTTTAATGATCTCTTGAGCTCTTACATTGGCTATCACAATTGGCTGTAGAACTATGTAGATTTGTCTGTTTGTCCATTACTCTCTCTCAACAAAAAATGAACGAATATAGGCGGTTTCCATTTCAACATTGATATAAATATCTAATGGAGGTATCAAATGATTGAGGCTAAATGGTAATGAGGTATCTTTTAATTCGAAGCAGCGCCTCTCCTTACGTTTTTCATTTGAATATTTCCGCGCTATTCTTTTCGTGAAGTCGGATTTTTTTACTGCAACCCCACATAACTTTCTAACTTGTTTTATGTGGTTAGACGTTAGTGTAGAACTTAGAAATATTTACTTGAGCATTCATACTATATCTACCTCTCTGAAACTACGGGTGTATGGTCTTATTATGAGCACAAGTCTACCGGTGAAGGTACGTAGGTTTTTGACTACTTCAGTCACTGAAATTGGCATGTTCAATATTAGATACGAACTTTGTTTAAAGACTCGGAAAAGCCCTTTTACCAGATCCAGCTCGGTCGACTTTCGATTTTTGCGCTCGTCCGATTGCTTTTTTTTAGTGTTTTCGTCGACGCCAGTATTTATTAAAAAATAATCAACAATCAGTAGCACTTTGAAGCGTTTTTAAACTCCCCTGCGTACTTCTGATTGGTGGTTAAATTAAAGAATGGGATAGATGATAAATATTGTATTCTTACGTTCTAATTATTGTTTTCAGTCTTGAAAATCGAATTCAATTCATTCATTGAATTCCATTCCTTAATTTCAAACCATTCTATTATTATTATTATCCAGAATTCAGTACTGAAATAAGCATATTACGACTCAGCCTTAATCCCAATGTAAATAATTCTTCAATTCCACTCAAATGTGAGTGTAATGAGATATTTGCCTGTTCATTTGTGAAAATGTTTCCTTATTTACATCGGATATCTCGAGATCTCCTTACAGGCAATAGTAATATTTAGTTCGCCGATTTTCGAATGCCATCACCGAAACTTGAAACCTTGACCCTGCTGTCAGTAGCCGAGCGCTACGCAACCTCACTGAGCTACCGCCTCGACCGTTAGGTAGGCTTAAAAAGAGGTGCAGAAATGAAGTGGCCCTTCCGTTTCAAACCCTTCTCCCCTTTCTCTCTCCCTTCCTTATTTCGCCCCTTTTCAGTCTCTCTTTCATCTCCCACTCTCGAAGTAGATGGAACCAACCCCTTTCTCCTCTCTCTCTTTCTCTCTCGCTCGCTAACCGCATCCACCAGACTACCTCCCTTTCCTCGCCCTCCGCAGACCGTCCTTTCCCCACCTGTTCCCCGAAACTATACCTCTCCTGCACCCCTGGCCTTTCTCTCCCAAAGACCCTTCCGTCTCTCATTCCTCCTCGGTCTAATCTACACCTTGTCGTATCCCACGCAATTTGCTTCATTGTTTCGCCGAAAGTTTTAACGCGAATCCCTCTTATGTCAGGGTTCGGTTTCCCCCCCCTCTCTCTCTCACTCTCTCGCACGTGGCCCAGCCCACCCGTGATGTTTTCGACTTTAAAGAAATAATGCAACTAAATGTTATCCTCAGAGTTTTGCACACATATGGTTTAGGATCTTTCGCGCCACGTGGTGGGCTGGGTGGTTGATTATGGAGTGGAAGTAGGGAGATTCGATGTCGGAATTATCTCCTAAACCCAACTGTCCGTGTTTGTTCGCAGGGAGTCAAAGAGATTCATGAGTTCGGGCGGGCCTGCTTTGTGGCTATTTCCCAAGCGTCGTGTCTCCATATTCACTGGTCCCATAATGCCTAGCGATCCACGAAGTGTCTTGAATCACTCTTTTCTTGAAATTCAGGCTTGAGAACCATTAGTATAAGTTATCGTTTCTCTGTGTACCTATCCCTTTTCCTTATATCTATATCCATGTGATTGATTGTGATTAATTCTCCACCATTTTCGTTATTGTTTTATTCCGATCGATCGTGTATTTAATGATTATATATCTGTGAAGCCTATATTAATCGTGCCTAAGTCTTGCAAAAGTGCATTCATGAGCAGCAATGTGTTGAATGTGTTCGTCGGGGGTCATTTGGGAATTTAAATTAAGAATTATGTCATTTATTTTTTTGTGAAATCATCAATAACATATTTTGGAACTTCCGAACGTATTTTTTTTGTTGCGACCGTGGACAATTAAATCTCCTAACTCCGTTGGAAGAATTTTTTTCAATTGTTCACACCTTTTTTAATACTGGAGTCTCCGTTTGACTTTGACCTTCCGTCGATCATTAATTTTGTTTTATTCGAATTGAAATTAAATTAAGTCATTATCGTTTTTCCTCATCTTGTCTATGTAGACCGACATTTTTTTCGCCTTTTCTTTCTTCCCTGCCAATATTTTTATATACAGTAGTGATGAATTGCTTATTGCTAGTGAATTATTGTGAAGATGAATTTTTAAGCGTGAAAGTCCTGTGATTTTGGTGGGTCTCTCATGATAATTTTGGTGAACCACAAGAATTTGCGGTTTGAAATATATATCCCGTCTTGTAACATTTCGATCCGACCGCCTTTGTGCGTTAGCCTTTTTCTTCCGCAACTTTGCGACTCTGTCTTGGCAAGAAGGAGCAATCCGTGTCTCTTGCTACTAATTGTGATTCTTTGTTATTAAAGACGAGAGAGATCCGCTTGACATTTTATTAGCTTGCCCTTCCTCCTTTCCCGGTTTTGAGCCGACTTGTTATCTTTAATTCTGTCCGCGTTATTACATTATGCCTTTGCTCTTTGGGGAGGAGGAGCTGGGGGGTGATCTTGAATCTCAGAGGATGATGAATAACGTCATTCATTTCCTTCCCTTCTTCCCCCTTTCCTTGGAGATGGGTGGGGTAAGACATCCTCCTCGACCAAAGAAGATTCTCATCCCACTCCTCAACCCCATGTCCCTCAGCTGCGTACCCTATTCCTCTGGTAACCCATCTCTTCCTCCTCGTGTCTCAATCTCTCCCACTCATTCTTGCAGGAAAGAGGAACAACGATAAAAAAAGCGTTTTCTTTACTGAGCCTCCTATGCGTTCACCAATCTTGCGTCCTTTTTTTTCATCAAGGGTTCTTCTGCAAAAAAAATAAGAGTCGTTCTCCTTTCCTCTAATGAAATGAGGGAGGGTGATATTAATGGAGCGCCCCACTACCCCTCTCGAGAAAAATACTCGAGTTACACACTCGATATCGGTGGAAAATGTTGTGATTTTTTTTATTCGGTAAATTTGGTTGATGAGCCGTTTTTATTATTTCCTCTTGGCTGTTCTCATTTTTAATCCGTAGTTTTAAACTTTAAAAAAACGTCCAATCCTTGCCGGCCTATGAGATTAACTTAAGAGAGTCCTTGATTGTAAATCGTCTTTTTCTCGCAGTACTGCCGTTACATAGATGAATTGTGTCCCACAGAGGATACCTTGTATTGTTTTAGTGAAATCGGACTAGAAGGCATCATTTTTAAGTCCATGGCGAATGTGATATTCTTGTACTGAACGCGGAAACTGTGGACGGTTCGACCAGAGGGAGCACGGGGAAATCACACCTGCAACATATTTATTTTGCAATTGTGCGAACTTGTGTGTCATTGCTTTCAGTATTTATTTTCTCTGATGGTTTATTCGAAACCGGAAAGGAGGAACCGACAAGCGTGCAGTCATTATTTCAAGTAAAAGATAATTTAAATAAAAACTACGACATCACTGAAGATACAATCTCTCTTCTATCCTTAAATATTCCGTAAAAATATCGGTGGGTTAATAGTGTTGAATGTTTATCAATTATAAGATTCATTTAGAGTTCATATGTAGTCAGAATGTTTGAACGTTTCGTCCTCAACACGTAACGCAGAAAACGTACACATCTCTGCCTCATGACCTCGACATAAATTGAACTGGGGATTTTGTGCCATTACGAAACCCGGGTCGTGCAAAATTAATAATCCACTTTTAGATTGGAAGACAAGTAAGTAAGCAGCCATAATAAGCAGCAAGCGAAGTTTCAATTTGAGTAGTTTCATAATTTGTTCATTGTTTGAATTCAGCCAACAAAAATTAACAGTATTCTCTCATCATAGTATCAATTACATTACCAGCAATAAAATCCATCTGATCCAGTAACAATGAATCTGAGTTATATATTAATATAATCAGTCAATTATTGTTATAAATACGTATCTAATGGTAGGGAGTGGTCTTCGAACAAGAATAGCGAACGATGGAGGATTTCATGTAAGTAATTAATGAAACTAAGCTCCTCGTGCCCATGATTTCGCATATGAAATCGTTATTTCCCGTATGAAATAACCGCCGTATACTTGATTAGTGTTTTCAAATTCACACTCATTTGTTTCCATGTACACGTTTTCTTTCTGGAGAGACAATAAATCTTATTTGCTGGTTATATTTTGGAAGTATTTCCCTATTACTTTCTTGCATGGTACCCTAATTCAGCTTACTAGTTCCGCCTCTGGCAAATTAATTGCATTGATTCATGCCCATTATTTATTCTTGAGATTCCCGCATTAGTTTTTTCGAGGTATCAAGTCGACAGCTCCAATGCCAATCTCTTGGGTCATTCAAGGAATGTGCCGTGTTTATTGCAATTATTGAATACAATGCAATTGTATACATATTAAGGGTTCCTATACATGCTATTCCTCTTATTTCTACGGTAAAATTTATTTTAAAATTTTATTATTGTTGCTTTGGTTTCTGTTTATGGTTTACGTATTATCTATTTTCTCTACGTTAGCTCTGTGCTTACTGTGATATTAATGATCCTATTTCATTTACACTGGTTACATTGTTGTACATTTATTATATTCTTCTATTTAATTTTACACTTATTGCTTATTAATTATTATGTATACTAATTTATTAACACTTTGCTTATTATTTATTTACATCTAAAATTTATGGTTATAGTTGTAGCATAACAACATTCAAAATGGCCGACCTTTTCGGCATAAGGGAGAGACAAAAGTACCAACAAAACCCCACAAAGAAATCGAAAATCAAATGTACGTAACCAGCGGAAATTCATAATTCGCGATACTTTTTGAACAAACCTCGTATATGACCACATATAGTACGCATATTCTTATTTGTGTTCATTTGTTTGGTATCGTTTAAATCCATAGTTTTTCTTCTGTAAATTTCTCTTAGAACGATTGTCTTTACTTTTGTACTTAATCTGAGATCTTCCTTCTTCCCGGTTGATATTCTTCCTGGCACTATTGTCTTAATATTTAGAGTCTTCTCTTCTTATTGGAAGTTGTTGATATCTAAAATCATTTTATTTAGTTTATCGTACACATCGTGGGCAATCAAATCGACAGCCATTCATGAATCTCCATTCGTCACACTTCATCCTATATATCATGTATTTTCTACCACAATTTCCAAGCATATGCCCCATGCCCACAGCATTTATGTTCGATATGTATGCCCTGCCCTAGAAACCCAAATATTCACATGCATACAATGAAGTGAGGTGAAGTATAAATTTATTCACTGCTATTTTTACTTCCCCAGGTAAACATTCATCTAAAATTCAGTCGCTGCGATTTTCTGAATACCGGATCTTCGTGGGAAACTGCAGGCGGCGCGGAGTATAGAGCTGCCTCCGCCCCCCCCCCTATGCCCTGAACTTCATGGGCTTAGCCCGGGGTAAGCTCCGCCCTCACATATTCAAAGCAACCTTCGAGTTAATTAGCGTTCGTGGTAGCCAAATACACATTTCATTTATCTTACGTATTCCACGCATGTCCAAGAACCCTTCTCAGAGATTTCTCATTCACGTCAGTTCTCCCGAAACATTTGGGTAACAATAACTTAAATGCATTGTTTGTAGCAGTTTTCCTAGCCTTTTATCCGAGTGAAATTGTCACGATTAAGATATTTAGATTTGGGATAGTAAAGTAACCTGGTGTCGGCAGGAAACTCGAATTATGGCTTCATGGAACTGGTTGTTTACAAACTTTATCGCGCTGGGATGTTTGTTTTTTTTCAGCTGACTTGGCAGGTGATTTCAGCTCTTCCTACGTGAATAAAGAATATTACAAATGCATGAACCCTTACTCGTTGATATTCATGACTTGACTTCCTGAATGGAAATGAGAGATTGGTGTAAATATGGCGGAATTATGCATTTTTCGTTCAATGGTTTAGATGTGTTGTAAATATTGAACGTAGGAATTTTATTTATTTTAGCATCGTGAATGTGTCGTGAATGTGAAATGTTTTCTCAATTAAAATACCCCTTTTACTTCTCAGGAAGTTTGTTTAAAAAGAATTGTCCAATGCGTCAATTAACCGTTCGGTTCTTGGAAACTATTGTGGACATAAATTAATCGTCTCGCCATTGCTGTACGATCTGGGCTTTAAACAATTGGAGAGTTCATTTTGCTTCAGACTGGATTACTAAACTTATTGGGATGGTGTTGAACGTCATCGCGGGTATAATCTAAGCTCCACGTTATGTGGAAAGTTGGGGAATTTGTGGCAAATAAGAGAGGCTGTAGTACTAGTCGTATTAGCGATGCAAATGCAAAACCCCCGATCAATTTGTAATCGTAATTCAAAAAGGAAAATTCCAAAAATGGGGGACCTGGACTTATGCTAAATTCTTTAACCCTATTTTTTTAAAACTACTCTTCCTAGGTAATTTCATGCAATACCTTATAAAAGAATTTCATGTGAAGAAGATTATGTGTATTATTAGCGGGAGATTTAATTAAAAAGCAGCGCGTGGAATTGATTTCCTCAGTCATTCAATACTGGATTAACTTTTGACTTGGTCAGGTAGGAAAACGCATTTTGCTTAATCGAAATATGAGTAACAATTTTAAAGTGTATTATAAGTATAACTAATATAGCCATGTACGTTCAAGTTATCGGATCTCCATATTTCAAATAATACTTATTCCAGGAAGTTGAAGCTTCGATTACTTCTCAATGCGAACTCTATGAGTTCATTTTTCTAATGTCCGATAATAATAAAATGGCCGATAAAAAAACGCTTTTTTGGGGGTTAGCTTTGCCCACTGAAACAACCTGTTCATCCGTGGTTGAGGTTTCGAAGGTTCGCTGTTACACGACGTTAGGCTTTCTTTGTGAACTGAGGTGTGGTACAAACGGACGCACATTTTTCGTATCCATTGAACCATCAACTCATTTCTCTCTCAATTGACGATGAATATCGATGGATGTTTAACCACGGAAGCGGATCGAACGTATGATTATCCGCTGTTCATTTGCACTTAGCGACGCCATTTTTAAGTCTAGAAAACCGCTTCTCGCTCATGCTGGAGCATTAAGATCCCTGTGTACTATACGGTGGAACCATCTGTGTCCTGTATCTTTGAATTATTCCAGCACATTTTGTTCTGCCATACCTTTTCTTCTATGGACTTCCAGTCCGGAGAAAAAAATCGGGTGTTCTTAGTACTTGATTCCACCTCGGAATTGTTTAATAACACCTGAAAGTTGACTTACGCTGTCCATGTCATGTGAGCCTGCATTTCAGAGGAAAGTGTGTGGACCTGCATGGCAGTCAGTAAACTCGCTGTCCTTGGCGCCCTCCGTCTTCGTTCTTTTGAAACTATGAGTTGTCTGTGGGAGACCCATTGGGTGGAAGTTGTCAGTCATTATGTACCTGGATCAATTGCTTTTTAAAAATTCGTTATGCTAGACGGCACTGGGTTTCCCATTTAGAAACGCTCGATAACCTCTTCCGTGAAATTTTTAATTAGGATCCCGGAAACAAAGTTCGTCCCTAAGTAAAATGTCGTGCCGACGCTATTAAGGCTCTAATAACTGGAAGGGGACCCCATTTGACGAGGACTACCAAGAAGTCTCCGAGTGTCAGTTAACATGCCTGAAGTAACGCCGTCCTTCTCGGATTGGCCGTTAAATATCCTTCCACAAGTCACATTTTTTCCAATTTCCTGTCCCACACTGTAGACGGTAACCCGGCACTTTACGCCGAGTGTCTCGGTGTTTGGTGGCTGGCATTCGTCCGCTGTTCTCTCTGAACTGTGATCTTCTGCCTCTTGTAGATCTCTTCGATCCACACCCATCAAAACCCGAATCGAATGTGGCACCACACGCAGGTAAAATACCGTCGGAACCGCTCATATTTACGTGGCGTATACCGCACATCCTACACGGTGAGAAAGGTCTCATCTAAGGTGGGAGAGAGACCATGAAAATGGGATTACAGACATCAAATGTAAAATCGACATATTTAAAATGTCATTTTTCCCACAAAACTAAAGGGATCAGAATAACTGTAAACGATCACGCTAGGGAAAAAGTAATGTTTATAAAAAATTTCATATGACCTAGATTGTTTTAATTATTTCTTTATTGTTTGCTATATGTATTTATAAGTAGTTTAGTACATTGTCATTATTCCGCATAATCTTTATTTCACTGCCCTTGTTACTAGCAGTTCGTTTTGCAAGTTGAGAGCAATATTTCACTCTTAGATTCCGTCGTAAATGTACTGGTAGTTAACATTTTCGTAATTATTTTACGTACCCATTGGTAAAAAGCAACTAAGAAGAACGGAATGTTTTGATGTTGCCTGTCTGGTGTCGTTGAATCACCCGCTGCCACACACCCTAGAAATAGGATATCATTTAGAGGCATGAGTGATTGCGTGGTACATGGCCAACCGTCTTCTGTGGTTTGGCTCACCCGTGAGGCGGTGATTCTTCAGAATTCGTCTACTTAAAATGTTTTAGTCTTAAGTTGGAAGTCTTAAGCTGAAAAGAGAAGAGAAGACGATATTAATGATGTAGTGGACGCCGATATATCGATCGATTACAGATAAACACGGCACTGACTTCTCTGCGTGATTTCCAAAATCGTAACGTTTAGAATTAATTTGCCGCATTTTTTTATTAAGTGCAAAGTGATCAGTTTAAAATACAAGTAGCAAACAGTCTGACGTGTAAATGTGAGACTTTCCGACTTCCCACGGACAGTACGGGATAGCAACTCTAGGGTTATACTCGTAGATAGCAAAAATGCCACTTGTCACCCTCAGCGTCTAGGGAATAATTAGTTCTACTCAATTGCATGCGCTTTCACTAACCTCGCGAGGGTTGTTGTCAAAATCCTTCCCGCATGGCCGCATTGGAATGCCATTAAGTAATGTAGTGCTCTTTACGGTATTGTTTGCTCTGCTTTTGTTTGTTTTTAAATTTCCCCTTCCATCCCTCGTCCCTCTACGTGGGGGAACACTCCTCCTACCTGCAGCGTTAGATCAAATTCTCTACCTTGGGTAGGAGACCGTTTTATGTTGCATGTTCTTGTGGTAGTGGAATTTCGCCTTCCTGCTTTTCAAATTCTAGATATTGGATAAATTTCTTATTGCATCCTATGTTGCAATTATTAGTTAGATGATAGCATATGTAATTGCATGCGTGTAAAATGATAGGATTTTTGCATGAATGTATGCACCACTGTGGGTATGGGTTTGCATGTATATGTTGTTTTTGGATACGGTTTTTTTTTACGGGTGGTGACCTAACACCCCCCGCCACACGCCCATGCGTCGGCTTGCGGGTTATTATGTAGATATAGATGAGAATAAAAACCGTAAGACGCAATGACCTGTACGACAGATGATGATTCTACGCTCCCTCGTATGAAAGAGGGTAGCATGGAATTGAAACCATTTCCACCACTGGGCGCGAAAAATGGCGTCCCTGTAATATCGCACTGACTAGTGCACACATTAGCGCGTGTTCACTGAATTATAAAGCTTTCTGTTGACGCTTTTTTAAATCGTTGAGCACCTTTTCACCCGATACACATTAGAAGTCGCGTGCCAGAGCAATGGAGTCGCAGTTCAAACGCGTGTCGATATTGTGGAAAACAGACTGAAACGATGGCGCGGTGTGATTAAAACAACCACAGTTCGTTTGATAGCTCCTCCATTCCACTCCCCTCTCTCACGTCCGACTCGCGTGTCTTTTTCGTATTTGAAAGGGCGTCCTCAGTGCAGGAAGCGTGCCGCGTCTAGTCAAAGAGTGCGTGACGTCGCGCGCCGTGACTCATTTTTTTTTACCCCCTCCCCTACCTCTTCCTTCCCCTCCTCCTTTGAAGGTTATTAAAAGATTAACCACCATCACGAACGAGGCGCCGTCTCGGCGTAAAGTGTTAATTAATGAGAGGTAGATGCTGTGTGAATTTTTTCCCACCCTTTCGAAAGAGTGAAGGCAATCATCACCTCGCGCAATTCGTTCCCTCAACGAACCCCCTTGTGTGTAATCGAGCTTTTTCGTTTTAACGGTCGCGTTTTTTAACGGGATTTCACAATGAGATGTTAAGGGTAAAGGGGTGGGAATTGAACGTGGGAAATTAAGCAACTGAAACAGTTTTAAGTTTCCTCCGCTCCCAACTCTATCCTCGCGAGTGAGGGTAATGGATTCCTTTATTACAGAACGCTCATTATCGTCAGGGTTCACTTAATGTTTTACGCGTGCAGATTCTCCGTACGACTCGATTGCTATCGCGGTAGCTTGTGCTCAAAGATCTACATACCCCGGGACATTCTTGAGATTTCGAATTCAATTTCGGAATTCTGGGAGCGAATTGCTTAATAATCGTCAGTCGCCCTGTATTTACGCATAATATGCTACGTTTTAGTCTCGTGCGAATGGCATTAGGTTGATACGGAGCGTGGATTTGTGTGGTGCGGAAACATTGTCGTTGAAGCAAGATGAGAGGAGTAGATTTTTGGTTTTTGAAATGTGGGTACGGAGAAGGATGGAATAGGATAAATGGAGAGAAATTAAAACAACGTAAAACCGGAGTAGTACTAGATATGGTGGGGAAGGAGCGAGGGTTGTTGAGAAAAATCAAGGGAACTGGTGAATGCAGAATATTTTCATTGGCAATAAAATGTTGAAGGTTGTGATAGATGAGACGTCGTTAGGAAGGCGAAGTAGGAGGTGGTAAAGGAGAAGTATGTTTGGCAGAATAAAGTGAGATAGAAATTATGCAAAATTGAAGAACAGTGTAATGTTGCGTGGGATGCCAGGTTGTGTCTTTATAGACAAAGCTAAGAGTTGTGTTAATGTGTCAGTGCCCATCCAATAACTACCGTGCAAACCGGATAAAACAACGCTACTTACCTTAAGTTTTCACTAATCTTTTCTTTTTATCCTTACTCAAGTTCCATTTGATACACAAAACTCCCTCCCTCTTGTATATCCCTCCTTCAACATATGTGCAGGTTACAGTTTAAGTAATCTATTTGTTCTCTTCTTTACTATTTCCATTAATTCTACGCAATTCACTCATTCATCAAACGCTTTCTCCAAATGTATGGAATAAATATATCCATCCTGATTATACTCGGATGTTCCTTCCTATTTGAGATCTCATTTCTGACCTCTGTTCCCCTCCTGAAACCAAATTGATCATCTACCAAGTAATCATCAGCCCTCCTCTCTCAGTCTTCTTATTAATAATTCTAAATATCACTTTTCTGCGTGCGAAATCAAACGTATTTAGTCCTTATGTATAGCTGCTTTTCTCATTATTTCGTATGGAAAATAACACTGTTCTATCGAAATCTTCCAGACAAAATCCTCCCTCATGAGTGCTACCAATTAGACACACTTCCTCGCACCTTCTCCTTTCCGTTCCTTTAGAACTTCCTCACACCTTTTCCTAAAATCCCAAGTGCTTATTTGGGTATATTGTCTATCCCTATTGCCTTATTTTATTTTAATCCCCTTTTCCATCTCTTTATCAAGCATGCCTGGTCCCTAGCTATCCCCATCTACGTCATGTTATCTTTCTACGTACATTCAAACTTGCAGACATTCTTTATTGTGTCATTAGTACTATTTCCATCCTTTTCGACTAATTCCTCACCTCTCCGCGTCCTTCCCTTTTTTAATTTTCAATCTCAGTCGCTTAAGCTTTTAATTTATCACCTTATACTTCTGTCGACCCAATTCTGTGTTTATTTATATTAATTAAATATTTATATTTTATATATATATATATATGCAAAGAAAAAATTTAAATGTTATCAGTAGACGACTGATCGAAATGTTAATCGCCACATATGATTGCCACTTGTAAAATATATAGACTTGAATCTAATATACGCGTGTATAATTTCCCAATTGATAAATTGCATTTAATATTTAAAATGCGTTTTATTGAGGTGAAATTATTTTACGTATTTTAATGTTGATGAAAGTTTGGCTTTTATGATTTTTCCTTCCTGTCATAGGATTCGTTCGAATTTGTTCGCGTTTCTTGAGTGTTCATTTATTATTTTTAAATCGTGCTATCTATAAACTAGAAATTTGAATATTTCCGTGTGAACTCAACAGGAAAAAAGATCATTTTCGAGGATATTCAAGGATTTGTCCGTCTTATTACTTTGCGAGAGCATTAAATTCAGAAATTGTCGTCGGTTTGCTAGAAGGAGCTATAAAAAAGTATCCAAATGAGAAACGGCACAGAGTTTTAAAAAAAAACTTGGTACTCTCGGTTTGAACACCGTTATCATCGTTTATTAATGCTTATAAAGGAGTCGAATATATTCCCCGAATCCGTTAATCAAACCAGTTCAACGACCTATTGCCGAAGAGAAAATCCCCTTTGATAAAAAAAATAGCAACATCCGACTTTCAAAATGGACGCTTCATATATTTTCCTCAAACATCCTTTAATTACATCATGCATTACACTGCAAAAAGCTACCATTGCAGAATATTAATTGAGATGTACTGGAATGAACGCATGCCGACAAAATGAATTCGAAATTCTATCATATTATTTTAACACTTTAATGGTCGTATTACTGACCCGTGTTATCTTAATTTCGTTAATGCAAGCCTGTAGCCAGTTACTATGCTCTAAGCGTTATTTATTTTGCGGCACAACTTGAAAACTTTGTTTATTCCCGCGAGAAATAACTGCTTGAACTACTTTTTATTGAAATATCGTCCGGGAAACCACTTTGGAAGCCATGAATTGTGGAAATGCAGCAGAGCTTTTCCCGCGCCGCTTTCTGGTCTGCGACTGGGCGGAACCCGCGGCCTCCGCCCGCAAAACGTAATGCACAGCGGGTTATCTCTCGTAATCCGCTCCAGAAAATCTGTTGCGCCTGTGTGAAAGCGTTCATTTCGTCGCCTCTATCGCCGTCCGACCCAGACTACTCACATGCCTTGAGGGGAAAGAGGGGAGACGGGTGAAAATTAACACATTTATCGATATACTCCTATCCACCCCAGGAATAACATAAGCATAACTTACTGATACGTTGATTTTGCTGGCGTATCTAAAAATTCATAGCTATGCAACTGAAGTGGAATCTGTTTCGCAAACCCAATATTCTCCATGTCACACCCTTTTTTTTGTTTTTCGTAGAAATTTAATCAAATAGGATATTTTTGAGGCTGATGTGTTTTTGGTTTTACCTTGTTAAATTCCAATTTCGGTGAAAATTGCACAATTTCCATAAAAAAACAGGGCATTGCGCAGATGTTCTCGCCGAAAATGCCACCCACTCCCACAAGTCCTTGTGTTCGCGGCGAATCGGAATTTCCTGGAAAGACTTGATAAACTGGAGAAAATAAAAGGGGAGATAATCGCGCTTCGCACCATAATGGTGCTCATGCTCACCAAATTCTCTCCATTCTCTCTTCCTTTCCCCGCTTTAGTCTCCCTTCAGGCGACACACATTTTTAAAAAACTTGGAAAGGAAATCTTTTTTCCAATAAAAATATCATTAACGGGGACATCTCTTTTTCCCCTGGAGTTGAAAAGAAAAAAAATAATTTATTTGGTAAATTTTTCATCAACGGTGTGAGAGGGATGTGTGCTTTTTTTAAATCCTGAATCAATTGTACGACAAAAAGGGAAGGGTACAGGAACAATTCTGAATGCTTTATTATGTGAACACATGAAAATCTTATTCAACCGGAATGGTCTTTGAGATGCCCTCTCATTCCCTTTGTAATGCCCTCTCGAAATTTCATCGTGGTTTTCTATAAACATTTAGTTGTAGCTCAAATTGAGTGAGGGTTCATTTTTTATCGTTTCTACGACACCCTGACGCTCGCAGATATGCAAATTCGCCAGTTGCCTTTCACTCCCGGTCTCCGTCGAATGCGTAACATGCATTGGGAGGTTCTCCCTCAGATCTCCATTTAAGACGGGCGGATGTCGCCCTGCGTGTGTAAATCCTGTGTTGACAAACACAATGAAGGAGGAAAACTTTTCTAGTTCTGAGTGCCACTGCGTAAAACCATTCTTGAGCCAAAGCCCTCTTGCGTGGAAACATTGGCCCGAGCGTGAAATAACTTCATGAATATTAAAAGAGCAGTTAAATGTTATTAAAATGGCAAAGTCAATTGTCTTGTTACAACTGCGCCACTCAACGTTGAAACAGGGATTAAAAGGGGATGCGGTGTGAATCATGGAATAAGTTTATTTTTCGTTCCCTATTTCGAACTCTGCTTCTTTTATGCAGTGCGTGAATATGTGTGTGTGTGTGTGTATATATATATATATATATATATATATATATATATATATATATATATATATATAGATGATTTCTTCGAAGTAACATGGAAGTGTTGAATAAAAAACTTGGACAGTAACACACAGCACGAGAACACATAAAAAGAACACTCACAATAATATCTTGATAATTTCGACGGACTCGAGCTCCGTCTTCTTCGGAAGATTTGAGTCATATCTTATCTTCCGAAGAAGACGGAGCTCGAGTCCGTCGAAATTATCAAGATATTATTGTGAGTGTTCTTTTTATGTGTTCTCGTGCTGTGTGTCACTGTCTAAGTTATATATATATATATATATATATATATATGTGTGTGTGTGTGTGTGTGTGTGTGTGTGTGTGTGTGTATATATATATATATATATATATATATATATATATATATATATATATATATATATATATAGATGATATGGAAGCACCCACGAGAGCAATATAACATTTGGACGGCACAATAGAACACAGAATAAAATAGATAAAGAAACACGTAAAAGGACACTCACATTGTAGATTGTTTAAGCTTTCGGCCTACTCCGAGGCCTTCTTCAGGTCAGACTGATAGGTCTTGTGCGAAGAATGGTGTACGGGGATGGAAAAAAGGGGGGGGAAGGTGCAGGGAATGCTGGGAGGGGAATTAAAGATGGCGGTTAAGGGTGGGAATTTTAAAGGATCAGAAAGCTAGGATTTATGAGGATTCGCGAGTTCTCACCTCTGTGTTAATGGCTGAATCGGGTAGGAATTATAGAATTGATAAGGAAAAACATTCGTCGAATGACAGGTTGTGTGAAGGAATAGGAAGAGAAGAGAGTGAGGCAGAATTACAGGAGTATCGGTGATTATCACAAATATACTATGTAGATATATCCATAGTTAAAGTCCATGCAATCATTTCCCTCTTTTGAAATGCTTACATACCTATCGTAATTCTTCCTTTTCAAAGTACTTGGGACATAAGGATGTAATACTTTGACCATCTCCGCGCAAAACACATCCCAAGTATTGAAATGAAATTAAATTATTGTCATCATCAGGTGACCTGATGATGACGTTCAACGTCGAAACCTGGGTCGTGTTTTTAAATAAAGTGTGTGGAACCATAAAGTCGATAATTTCATTACAATATGTTATGTATATTCCGTAAAGTTATGCCGGGGACAACAGATTTCCCAGGTAGATCAACTCTTCTAGCTATTCTAGTTTATGCCCAGCGATTTTAGCGTGTAACCTAACCTTATTTCTCGAACACCTTATTAAATTAGTTTTATTTACATTTTTTATTGTCCCATACTTATCGCACTGATTTTGCAATGCTCTGGGCAATGATTTCAATCTTTCAAAAGGGACGGCAAGGGATTAAATTACAATGCGTACATGGGGAACGAAGCGGAAAAAGCGGTGTCAGTCAATTGAATGCGTGATAATGATATTCTGATATGTAAAATCGTTCTCGCATTAAGAAAATCAATGAGAATGGGTTTTAATCTGATTCCGATTGACCTTTTTTCCCCTCCTTCCTGCTCAAATGGCTTTTCTAATTGTGTCCCTTGTAATTCTCCAGTATGAACTCAAATCTTTTTTGTTGAACGAAGCGTATTTCATATTCATTCTAGATCGTCGTAGTCAGAAAATGGTTCGTCCACTTTTAAATTTTCCCTCCGATGTCAATCCATTCGGCAGTACTCGCATCTACGCCATTAATTTATTGCAAATGCCTCACTTGATAAAACTAACGTATATATCGACTCAGGATGTTGTACGTCGTATTCAATCGTCATGTTCGATTAATGCTCTGAATCCTGACCAGATTATTAGTTTAAAATCATTGTCGGTTAACCTTTTTTTACCACATAGCTGCCATCTTCATTTATAATTCACCACAATATTTTTTCGTGACCATTTTCATTGCGTGACTAAAGCTACAATGTAAATATGTTGAAAGGACGAATAACCTCTGTTTATAAACTACTTATTCAGTAGGAAATACAATACACAATAGAAAAAGCATGTTTTTTATGAAATAATACCCTAAAAAACCATTACATAATTATTTATTTTGATTTCAGTACGGTTTGCGATGGAAACCAAATGTAGAAAGACGTTAGGATATAATGCGTGATGAAGCGCGCGTAGAGCTTTTGTTGTTAAAATGTTCAAGTTTTGTTCTTATTTCAATTTAAAATTTAGAATGTTCAAATCTCAACATGGTGTAGTCCCAAAAAACCTCGCCTGATATTTTTCAAGAAACTGAAACAGTAACTTTAACGGAGTCACCCGCTATGTGTGCATTATAATGCAACCATTTCAGAGAGTAAAAATCTAGACTACGAATGCCTGTGACATTGTATGTACGGTATTTCGTCATAACATCTTGTTCCTTTAAAGCCCCCAGAATTTCAGAGTGTAAGAGGACGTCTCGGTAGCTTAATTGGTTAAAGCACTCGGCCGGATATTGAGGGATCCGGGTTCGAATTCCGGTCAAGGCGAATGATTTTTACTCTCTGATATATGGTTGCATTACTCGCCTGAAATGTTTTCACTTCAAACGAGGGAGCTGTCACTGACATTTTCCCAAATATTTTCTCGTGAAATATTGTTCTTGGCGTCAAACAAGTTCCCCGTTGACAGATTTGAAATGAATCATTCGGTTATTGCAAAGAAGTGTACAAGGGTAATTTTTTATCCAATGCATGGGAGCTCCTATGCCAATCCCGCAATCATGAAGTACAATTTATTTTGTAATTGACTTAATCTGCTGTTCACTGCTGATAACATGTCCTAATTGGAGGCCATTGTGTACGTTCCATGAATATTACTCTCGGATAAGCGAATCATTTTTGTTTTTCTTTCTTTCATGGCGGATTACGTGTCGTTGGAATGAATTTGAAGTTCTCTCGGCGGAAAAAAATTCTTTCCTGTCGCGTGTATAGAAAGTTCAGTAACTGCACCTTTTTGATGCCTATAAATCTCGATTATGAACGATCGAACTCGATTTTTTATTTGCTGCCCTTCGGAAAATGATTGATGGTTCATGAAGGTTGCATTTTTAAATGGGAGGGAACAATGACGGCTTAATGGACCGTGGAGAAATCATCGTGGAGCGTTTCGATTCCAGTTTCCGCCCGTGCCTCCTCCGCCTGCGGGCGAACGCCCTCGGTGTCTTCGCGGTTAGTTCGTCGCTTGTTCCCAAACAATGCTTTCGCTTTGGCAATGCGGGGTTCCACATTCTGGCTAGGAATGGGTGATAGACATCGGTGTTTCAATAAGTCCTTAGAAAAAGATAGAAAAACAAATTATTTTGGAAGATTTTTTTAATTTTCAAAATAATCTCCTTTTTACTCGATACATTCTTCCCAGCAAATCTCCAACTTTTTAAAACCGTCCAAAAAAATAGGATTTCGGAAGTTCCTTAAAATAGGCATCCCCTCTTGGTGATTTACTCCTCGCTCGACGTAAATCCTTTTTCACCCAGCCATTTTTTCAAGTTTGGTAAAAAAAACGTAAATGGGGGCCAAATCTGGTGAATACGGTGGATATTTTAATATTCGAACTTCAATTCCATAGTTTTTGTCATGCACCCGGGCATTGTCTTGATGGAAGAGAATTTTTTTCTTTTCCAAATGAGATTTTTTCTTGATTTTTTGATTAACTGGTGCAATTTCGACGCATAATACTCTTCATTTATCGTTTGCTCTTTTTTCAAGTAATCGTTGTAGGTGATTTCGCGTTCATCCCCAAAACCGTGGCCATCATCTTGTCGGCTGATTTCACCGCCTTCGCCTTCTTCGGAGCCGGATCCACTTTAGAAACCCACTGTTTCGAATGTTGCTTTTTCTCTGTAGTGCAGTAGTCTATCCGTTTTTCGCTCACAGTTGTGTGAACAGGTCTACTAAAAGTAACTTTTTTTCGATGCTACGAGCATCTTTCATCTGAGTACCTATTCTCATTAAAATCTATTATTCTTGGTGAATAAAGATGTTATGAAAGTTTCCTAAAAAGAATATGGACTGATTACATATTCTCACTACATTCGTTAAAGTAGCTGATTCAATAGAGATTTTTACCTTTAATCTTGAAGCAATATTATTTCAACAGTATTACGAGAAATCCTTGCAGGTTTATGATTTCGATTCAGTTGCCCACCTCTATCCTGGGCGGAGAGTTCCGAAAGCGGCCGCGATCGAATCGTGGCACACCCGGCGGCGATGTCAGCGGCGGCTTTTAATGTCCGTCCGGTGTGCGCCCGTCGGATGACGTTCCCACCACCCGTTGACGGAATTCCCGCATTTCATACAGCGGTAACCCGAGCGTGCTTTCTCCCTTCCTCCCCCTTACATTCGCCGAGGCTTCTCTTCCCCCTTCCCTCTGTGTTGGGCGGATTTATAAGGGGTCGGGAGATAATTACCACCACCCTGGACTTTTCATCATTATCGCTGGATATAACTTCGAAGATTAGTTTATAGGAGCTCTCTGAACTATCCTGTTCCTTGCCTAACTGATTGCCTCTCATAGCCTCTTGCACTGACATTTTCCATTATCGTAGTTCAATCTTCCAATTCCTCTGTAATTTTTCCCCTCCATCTTTCCTTTAATGGTCTTCTGTTTGTGCATGTATCTATTGATTCATACGATGCTGCAAATCGATTTTTTTTACTTTGGTAATTTTATGAATTTTTTAATGATTCTAATTTACTAAATGTAATCATTAGTTTGTGAACAGATGTGTTTTGAGATGAAATGTTTTATGAGACACTTTGTGTACACATTTCCCAAGCAAATGTTGTTCATAGTCTCAATTATTAATGATGTACCACTGACTGTTATATGCATCATAAACTTAATTTTTTTGCCAAATAGCATTTTTAATATTCCATGATCTAAGTTTGAATCACCTCACGACTAGTTTTTGAGACTCGTAAACTATTCAGAGGCACTATCGTTCCTTAGTATATGACTTATTAGTTTCTCCTCTACTTCTTGACATTTTCCATCCATAAGATTCACTCTTCACTCACTCTAAATATTTCTTTTCATCCATTTTATTTTAATTATTCTTTGGTAGCCGCTCGTTTTGCCTGGAATCTTTTCACCGCCTCGTCCAACATCCGTGGGGCGATATTCTCAAATGTAAGTTTTAATCAGTCGTTTACCAAGAATCTTATGGATGATAAACATAGCGTCAGCCATAAAATATCGTTTAATGCACCGCAATGGGCAAACCCAAAATAAATAGGAGCGTTTCAGTCCCAGTGTCTCGCATACCGGATCTCGCCTAAACCATTGTTTACCAATCCAAAGAAACTGCGGAGGGTTCGGTGGCTGTGACTTGAGCGGAGCCACTCTCTGGTGCCCTCGCCGATGCGAGGAATTTTAACTGTGGTACTCATCATTCGTCCTGAAGGGTCGAAACTCTCGACTCTCGATATTTCAAGAATTTGGTGCTTACCCTCACTTATTTAGCATACGTACACATATCGTATTTGGAATACTAAAGATTTCCAATTTTCTGGCCAGAGACAACTACAGCACACACTGGATACGAGTTCAATGAGTAAATAAAGTATGGTTACTGAATATTTTCGTTTCATCATTGCCATTAGATCAATATTACATATAATAAATTCGCTCTACCTTTTACGGTAAAATTTGGATGGACAAACAGATCATCGCTACATACCTTAGACCCTCCTAACAAAATACAACCTGACAACCCACTTTGAGGTAAACTTCTTCGTTCCTCATATTTTCTGCATACATTCATCTTGTTTAATGCGTCTATTATTCTCTTCCTACCCGTTTGCATTACGTTCTTCCTTCTATAACAATCTTCAGCATTCCATCGCCAATCAAATTGCCCAGTGTCAATCGTACTTGCCTCTTCTGGATTTCTCCCAACAACCCTCTCTCTTACCCCCACGATGCCTAGTACTTCTTTATTTACTTTCCTTTCCATCCATTTCACTATTCCTATTCTGTCCAAACCTACATTTCAAAAGAATTAAATCCACGCTTATTATATTGTCTCAAGACCAAGTTTCCAGCCCTTTTAAAACTGGACGTCAGTCGAAGGTTTTAACTAATGTTTTATTAACGTCCTTACTCACCGTCCATGGCATGAATTCTTTCCTTGTTAAAACTTCCTCTCCTAATGCAATTCTTATTCTTATCTTCTTATTTCCATGATATTTTAGCAATTATGATCGACAAATTTTCAAAAATAGATAAACCGTCTCACCTGCTCTAGTTTATTCCCTCTGATATTATTTTTTTTATCAAGACTACCTACAGCTCGAAAACATGAAAGCCTTCGCCTTGTTTGCATAGTTTCCCATCCCATGCCTATTGCATATGTTTGTCATGTGTATCAACCCTTCAGATGACTGGCTAACTAAAGTTTATTATCATTCGTGGATTCGTGTTCATAGTTATTTCTTGTCGAAGCGATCTGGAGCAAATGCATTTCGACAAACTCGCTTCGTTTGAACCAATGTTGTTGTGCTCCCTCCTCTTGGTTCTGTGAAAACTTAGTTGCTCCTAAATAAGGAAGTGCCATTTTCAGTCTGCCAAATGAGAATACGTTTTTTTTTACGTCATGTTTTTTTCTAAATTACCTATTAACTAAAGTCCTCAAGTTTTTGTACGCTTACAACCTTACTTCTTCCCCGTTCTATATTTCTCCTCCGTCCCTCATCACCCATTTTCCCATTCTTATAAAATTTTGTCTGACTCACGCAATTCATTCGTGAACGGAATATGCATTGCTTTCGCAACCGGCTCGTTTTCATCTCTTGCTTCGCGAGAGGCCTTTGGAGAGAGGGAGGAAAAGAAGGGGGAGAGTGGCAGGGAAACGGAAAATTTCCGCAACGGTTTCTTGGCGCATGCATTACACGGCGTGTGTGTGCAAGGATCTCCCTGTTTTTTTTTAATGGCCGCTCGAATTTTTCTTATTTTCAGGTGAAGGGGGTGAGTGGTAGAAATTTTTCAGAAAAGCCTTTTCGCGGGGAACGTTTTACAAGCGGGCACGACACTTGAAGAGGATGCACTCTAAGTGCGACTGTCGGGCTCTGCAATGAGGTCCTTCCTTTGTTCCTTCCTCCGTGTCTTTGAGTTGAAGTGAATGAGGGTTCCTTCCCATAAACTTTTTCATCCCACCCCCTCCGCCCGCCAATCATTTCACGTGTATTACATCTGATTCAATTACTGCAGACCAGCAGTTAACTTTGGATGTGAAACACGATTTTACGCAATTTGGTACTATTGCAACTAGGAAAATCATCCTTGTGTCCTTTTGATCACACAAGAAAATGATTAATGGAGAACGTAACGTATGGTCCGAAGTCGAGGACCTTCCGCAGTTGTTTGAAAATGTCATAATATAGTCCATTTTATTCCACCGCCAAATTTTTTTGACACTGCGTGGTATCATAAACAATATTGAGAGACATTCCAATTTCGAATTTAATTTATCTTAATTTATGGCCAGAGCAATGAATTATGTCGCGTGGTCGTTTGAACGACCACATTACGTAATTAACTGCTTTTGTCCTAACACCACCTGCCGCACGAAGTTTTGGGGTTTCTCTGGATGTGATATTGGAGTAGATAAAACTGTTCGATACTTTCCTGTTTCAATACAGATACTTAAAAAAATATTTATTCCATCTACTTGACTTGGAATGACTGACTACTTTCATGACACCCTTAATGTTAAAAATTTATTTTTCTAATATAGGTGACTTGGACTCGAAAAGTTCTTGTTCTTCCTATGTCAGTTTTAAAATTCTCAATTCGAGATAAGGATTTAATTTCCATCTAAAGACTCATTTATTCCTTGTTCAAGTAACGTATTAAACCAGTTCTTATTCTTACTTGGTGCAACATTTGCCTTGTATTCCTTTAGATTTTTATCTGCCATTCATCATAGAGGACCTACTTGCCCTAGGATTTAATAGAAAACACTCATAAATGACGAGTTCTCTTGAAAACATTATATATATATATATATATATATAAAATAAACATTACATTTTAAACATTATTATTAGGTAATCTACCGGTTAAGGTAGGTTTTTTTTTTGGATGGACACAACTATCAAACAAACATTTTGTGACTCCCCACCTAGCAAACTAATCTATATCAGGTCCCTCTTCATCTCGGTGTACTTCTTTCCTCCCTTCATCCCGTCCAACATCCCTATCCTGTGCCTACCCTTACCTCGCTTGCCCAACATTCTCCCCTCTATTACCCTCTTCAACATTCCACTACCGCTCAATACGCCTTTCATCCATTTTTCCTGCCTCCATAGGATTTCTCTCAACAAACCCCTCTCCTCACCCACCATTTCCAGTACTTCCTCATTTGTTTTCCTTTCGGTCCATTTCACCTTCTCCATTCTTCTCCACACCCACATTTCAAAAGCCTCCAATCTACGTCTATCCTCCTGCTTCAGCGACCACGTTTCCGCGCCGTACATAGCTACGCTCCATATCAGAGTTTTTACGAGTCTTGTCTTAACATCCCTACTCAACGTCCCCGTCATCAACTCCCTCCTCCTTGAGAAAGCCTCCTTGCCCAGCGCAATTCTTCTCCTTACGTCCCTACCACTTTGACCGTATTGGTCCAAAACACTTCCGAGATATGTAAACTGCTCTACCTGCTCTATTCTTTCCCCGCCTATTTTAATATTTAGCTTAGCCTTTTTCTTTCTGGAAAATCGCATAACCTTTGTTTTATTAATATTGATTCTCATCCCATATTTATCGCACTGAACCTCCAATTCGCTCAACAATGCTTGCAACCCCTTGGCTGACTGAGCAACTAATGCTTGGTCATCAGCAAACCTAACCGATTTTACGAGTTCCCCTCCGACTTTAATTCCTACCTCCAGTTCTTCCCATGCCTCTTTAATCATTTCCTCTACATATACGTTGAACAGTACCGGTGACAATGGGCAACCCTGCCTTACACCTCTTCCTAACACTGCCCATCCAGACTCTCCGTTCCCCACTCGCACCTGAGCAGTCTGAGACATGTACAGGTTGCGGATCAGTCTCCTGTCCCTCCAATCCATTCCTATTTTCTGCAATACACGCATTAATTTTTCCCAATTCACTCTATCAAACGCTTTTTCGAAATCTACAAAACAGGCAAAAACGTCCTGATTGTATTCTATATTCCTCTCGACTAGTGATCTCATTACTGCAATGGCATCACGCGTACCTCTTCCTTTCCTGAACCCAAACTGATCATCCCCTAAGTAATCATTTGCCTTACTCTCTATCCTTTTGTTGATGATCCTGAGAATAACTTTAGCTGCGTGGGATATCAAACTTATTGTTCTGTAATCCTCACATGACGAAGCCTTTGCCTTTTTTGGAATAGGAACTAACACCGATCTCACAAACATTAAACATTATATATTTATATATAATAAACACAGTAATCAACCCGAAGGTCGGTTTAGTAGGTGATGGTAGAGCTCACCCTTGTACCAAGCCCGACGGCGTGTGAATATTCACACATCAGGGTAGGGGGGCCAGTTCCTTTCCCTGTGCCGGTTATGGTTTCCCAGGAAGATCTGGTACCCGAAAAATGAACTAGTATGGGTGGAGCTGCAGGTGCCCAAAGTGCCTTGCCCAGGAATCGAACCCGGGACCCTCTGGTCAGCAGTCCAACGCTCTACCCGCTAGACCACCACGACCCGCATATATATATATATATATATATATATATATATATATATAACTTTTTGACGGCACAATATAACACAGAATAAAACAGATAACACGTAAAAGGACACTCACACTGTAGATGATTTGAGGTTTCGGCCTACTCCGAGGCCTCGGAGTAGGCCGAAAGCTTAAATCATCTACAGTGTGAGTGTCCTTTTACGTGTTATCTGTTTTATTCTGTGTTATATTGTGCCGTCCAAAAGTTATATTGCTCTCGTGAGTACTTCCGCATCATCTATATATATATATATATATATATATATATATATATATATGGGAAAGGAGCTGGCCCCCCTACCCTGATGTGTGAATATTCACACGCCGTCGGGCTTGGTACATGTGTGAGCTCTACCATCACCTACTAAACCGACCTTTGGGTTGATTGGGTTGGGTTGAAAGTTAACTTCATTTATTCACACGTATATTGGTAGTCGAAAAAAGTGTGTTTGCTGATTCTGACATCGATTCATCTCATATTTTTCGTTGTTGAAAAATATGCTTAGCAACGAACATTTGATTGCACTGATTCTGTGAAATCATCCGTCTTAATTTTTTTAAATAATTTAAAATAGCCTAAAGCTCTTTTCCCTAGAGTACCGATCCGATCTCTTGCAATGCAAATGAACTAATCATTGTATTATTAATAGGTTTTAATTTAAGCTTTCAAATGATTTGTTTACCAATATACATGTATGGAAGTCGTATGAATTCTGTTCACGAAAGAGATAGATGAATGCACTGAATAGAGAGAACGCTGGTGTACCTATTTTCCCTCGTAGTATCTACACGCATCTCTTTTCTTATTCACAACCGATGTTCCTTCATATTTCCTGCCTTCTCCAATTATACCATCCCCTCACATACCACCACTGCATACTTTGTATAAATGCTTTTCACTTTCGATAATCGAAATCCTCCAGGAAATTGCAAGTAGCACTGATGTGATAACAGGAGAGAGATCGCAGGACCGCATCTGACTCCTCCGTGTATTTAAAATCTCCGGTCGCAATTGCCAGCAATGATAGTCCATCTCTACTCTTCTCTCCCCTCTCTGCCATCATTCATACCCCCTCCACTTTTCTCCTAACCCTCTGCTTTCCTCTCCGATTTTCTCATCTTGCATCGAGTTCAGTACTGTGTACTCTTCTGAGGAAGACAGCCCGTGCTCTCGAAATTTCAATGCAATACGAGTGTCCTCTTTTTTTCGCCTTCCATGTTTTATACTAGTGTTTTTTATTTATTTTCTATACCGCTGCTTCTTCAAGACAGATGCTCCTACTGTATATCTTTTGCCATCTTGGCAGCTGTGTGATTTCCGCCGTTGCCTTCCAGAAAAATCCATCAAGGGTTCTCCGCGATACAAAATTTGGGCATTGTTGCATGTGGGCGTAGTGCTGAGATTTTACTGCGTGGCGTATAGAAGAAACTAGTCGTGCGTTTAACCCCTTTACGCTTGTGCAAGCGACAGTTCTATCTGGAAAAGGTGACGTTGACACGTAAGCCGGCGTTTTGATAATTAATTCATGCTTCTCGGAGAAATACGTCAAAGGGGACGCGTTTGTTCAAGGAAGAAAAATCCTTTAGGGAGCATAAAGGGAAGCAGCATATCAACTGCATGGATTCATCGAGAGGAGTTTCTAAAGCCGTGCTGAACAGAATACTCCTCGTAAGGGTACAGGAAGAGGACTTGGGAGAGAACGTTTTAATTAAAAAAGAGAGACGTTTATAAGGGGAGGATACGCTTTTTCCTCCCCACCGCTGCCAGCCCCCGTCTCCTTCCCGCGACTCCGACGACCTCTACCGCCCAATCTTCCCGTCTCGCCGCGCTAAGCTCATCCTCTCACCCTCCGTGATATTACGCTAGTCCCACCCTCCAGTCTTGAGCTCTCCCATCCACCGTCCCCATCCTCCCCACCCACACTCCCTCCGGTAATTTGCTCGGAATTTTAAGTGAGCCGAGCAGCCCTCTTTCTTCATTTTTTTCCTCTCTCTCTCTCTATCTCTGGATAAAGAACGAGCACACTCCTCCATTTCAATCGAATCGAATTGAAATCCTCTCAATACATACTCTTCCCTCCACCACCTTTTTTCACCCCCCCTCCTCCGGCCATTATAGTCGGCGTTTCTTTCCGGGAAAATGAACTGCAAGGTGGGGAAAAAAAATTGTGTTTAGTTCCAATCCCCACTCCCCCCCGGTTCCCTTTGGAGGTTCGTGTCCCTTTTTCCCAAAGCTGCGAGACAATTAGAGGGTGTCCTTTAAAATCGGCCGTGAATGAAATATACAAAAATTTCCATGTCGCGTATCCTGGGGTGTAGTAAGTGGGCAAGTGATAACCATTGTAACTCGATTACTTTAATTAGATGAGTCTGAATGGGCAGTGCGTTGGAAAGTTTTAGGCTGAGCTGTAGGCAGAAGGGAGGGGCCGCAGCTGTCAGATCTCTCGCAACATAAATTAATGATCGATTAATGTATACTTGATTAAAACTTGTTCATGAAAAAGGTGTATTTAAAAAAATGGCATTTGTAATGTTCTCTAAACGTTCGCGCATGTTGGTCATAGCTTGACTCTCGGAACTAGTTGGGCATATGGTTCCTTATTTCAACTCAAAATTATTAGTGATGGTATTTCATTAATGCACCTCTAATGTTTAAGGGATGTTTTGGATGGGCTCTGACTAACCACTTTTATAAACCTTGCATAAGCCGACAAAGCGTGATACATCCATTTTCAATTCCGCAGACTTTCCAGCTACCTATAGCCCGTTCAACGTATAAGTACCTATTCATTTCCCCTTATCTCGATTTATTTACTTCCCACCATTACATTCTTCGGCATTCCAACTCTTTTCTAAGCGCTCTGTATTCTCGGAAGATAAGACGTTATAGCAGGTTGAATTGTGTGCGTATTCCTGGCAAAATGAAATCGCATGTGTCGTAATAATGATCAGATAAAGTTTTGCATTAAACTATTTCATTTATATATATAAATATATATATATATATATATATATATATATATATATATATATATATAACATATATATATATATATATATATATAGAAATATATATATATTCGTATATATATATTTATATATACACACACACACATATATATATATATATATATATATATATATATATATATATATATATAACATATATATATAAATATAGAAATATATATATATATTCGTATATATATATATATATTTATATATACACATATATATATATATTTATTTATTTATATATATATATATACATACGTGTGTGTACAGGTATATATGTGCGTGTATATATATATATTTGAAATATATATAATTTCTTTGTGTGTGTTTTGCTTCCGATTAGGGTATACCCACCTGCTCGTTGCGTCCTTTGTTTCCGTTCTGGTAGTTAATATCCGGTGTAGATTCATCCGAAGTTTGCTGAAAGCATGCGTGAACTTCGGTTCTGAAGTTTCGGTAGCTCTGTTCATAATTTTTTCCCATTTTGAGATTTTTAATTTCCAGGTTTTTTTTCGGGATGAAAATTAAATGGTGCTCCGGAGTTATGCGGAGAATTCCGGAGAACTTTTTTCATGCGAATTGGTGGAAAACTTTACGACCGCGTTTGCGGAACAAGCAATTATTCTAAATTAAAAACTCGTTTAAAAAGTAAACCCTGCCCTGTAAGTCTGCAATCCATTCTCCGAGATGATCTCCTGTTGGGAATTCATTTAAAATTGGTGCTTTTATGCCCCATTGTGTATTTAATAATTTTAAATGTACTTTATGAAAGGAGCTTGCATTCTTTTAAGTCCACTTTGTTTAATATTTTTGTTTCCCAGTACTTCCGCGACTCTTTGCACGAATCTATTAATGTCTGAAAAGTTTAGCAGGCCGCAGAGTTTCAGCTTTAAATCTCTGTTCTGTATTTTCATGATCCGTTCATATTTAAAGTAAATTTCTGAGGTGGAGAATAACGTATGAAATGTGGTGAATTATTAGCATTCAATGTAACATTTAACGATCCATTAAGGTTTGAGAGAGATTTTTCTTATATAAGGAGATGTGAAATGGATATACTCAATACGGTATGACAAAATCTCTTTAGATACTACGAATCTATTGTTTTATTTTCTTGGCGTATTTTGTGTTTTTAAATTCATAGCATATAGTCTCCAGTCAACCTATTCATGTGAGTGTTCTTTCAGAGATTCAGAATGTTATTATGCATCGTAGCAAGGACTAGCAACTAGTTATATTTTCGTCTAAGAACAGTTTTTTAAAGCATAGTAATACTTTTTATTTTGCAGCTCAGTAATTCATTCTCAGAACGTGGTACTCACAGAAATGTCATTTTCCAGATGCATCTGAAGGATGCTTATTTAATTGAAGTTAATATCGATCATATGCCAAAATATTTGGTAACGCATGGAGCTCATTACTTTATACATGCATAAGTATTTTTTCTTGATTAACAATAATTGTTGGTATATTGTTTAGCATGATGCTTTTCGATCATCTGTCTCCTCTCGCGACCGGAGTGGAAAACCGAATAAGGGTGGAAGTATTCATCTGATCACAAAAAATAAAACAGACCAATGCATTTGCCCGTAATCCTGGACAAGATTATTGGTGTTATCAAGTTTTTACAGTTGAAATTGGTTTTGACTTTGAGAGAGGGGAACAATTTTTATAAAAACCTTCACCACCAACATTCCACTTAGTATGCTTAATTTTGAAAAATGTATAATGATTTTTAATGGCTCTTAAACTTCGTCGTTGGTGCTGGAGGATGTGCTTAGGTTGGATGCCATTGATAGTATTGATATATAAGTGTGAAGGAGAATTGAAAAAAATAAATTGGACGAAAAGGAAAACATACGCCAAATTTCTGGACATTGTTTGCGAGGAGAAAAGGTATCTGGAAGAAATTTGAAGAAGGCAGGACGATTGGATGCAGCAGATACCGAGAGGCAGTGGAATGTTGAAGATATAGAAAGTATTCATAGCTAAAGAAGCATGGAAACTTAGGATACTTTATTTCGTATTACTTAGGGCTTAGAAGTGCAGTGCTGTGTAGTAGACCTTTAGTCCAACAAAGAACCTACCCTAAACCGTTAGGTCATTACTAATATTAACGATTCTTAGTTTTATATCACCGTAGTGATATCCCAGCTTTAGGTACTACTGCACAGTAATAGGATTTCAGAGGTAAAGTCGACATAAGGTGACATTTGCGTCACATATAACTTAAATTAACCCATACGGTACTGTAATTGCAATGATAAAAGAAATAAAAAATATTTGGATGCATATGTTTCCTTTATAGTTGGAGAAAATATCATTAAAAAGTATTAAATAACACAGTTATTAAAAAAAAGTGATAATTCACTCGAGGTGGAAGTGAAGTTCTGTATAGTTCATCCCAAAGGATTTTTTCTTTCATTTTCTCATTCCAATTTAACGTGACGATAAGACTAAACGTAGCTTCTTAAATGTTTGGATGCAGAATCCCACCGCGTTCGATTGGTTTTGTAATTAATATTGCCAACTCCATTTGAGTTTCCTCTTTTCGCTCGTGTTATGCTATAATTTTGTTTTTTTTTTGGATTTGCCAGTTAAGCTTGGCAATTCCAAAATCGATGAATTAAGCTTCAAAGCCTCGCGTCGCTCCATGACGATGATGTTATGCGTGTACATTTTTTTTATTCGTTTAGAATGCTTTTCATGAATTTGCATCTCTTCGGCTGGGATTTAATGTTATATTAATATTTATTGTTACCACGCATAATCTCTTCCTGTGTCTACTATTTCTCATGAAAAGTGCCGGCTTATGAGAAGTGCTAAGTAACCTTAGCAGTCGGCGGGCCCAGATAAATCTCTCTCTACTACTATCTCCTTTCGGCGTTCCGTAAAAGAGAGGTATTTCTTCTTTTTATTTTCAAATGTGCCGAAAAACTTTGACTCGTATGTTTTGTTTCCGTGTAATTGAGCAGTATTTACCCCGAAATCCAATACTGGAGCATAGCAGGGGTAGTTGGATCATTAGCAGGTGTAGTTGGATCATTAGCAGTTGAGGATAATTTGATTTGATTCATTTAATTTAGATCGGTCATTAGATTTAGATTTAAGTAGGTAAATAGGATAGTTTTGCCAAATATTTTTTATCGATTAGGAATTCTTGTGAAAAGGATTCCATTATTAGTTAATTCCACTTTCATATTTCCCTAGACGCATCCTTTGTGGACCACTGTATTTGGAATCATTGCCAGGTTGTCAGTGTTAAACGGAGCATTTTTATGCCTGTGCTTATCTACTTGAAAATCAAACGATTTTGTCACGCATGCATTGCAAAAGAAGACTGCTTTGTTTTGGCACGCTCCGCTGAGACGCAAGGAAAACTGGTACAAAATTCATCTGAGTCAAGTTATCTTGTTTCAATGATAGAGTCATTTGAGTGCTCGCAATACCAGCATGATCCGAGATTACTTTTTTAAGTATTCATCGTTTCAAGTTCCCCGTTGTACAGCTGCTTGATGTTTTCTATCGTACACAATGATGGATATTTTCCCAAACATCTTTATTATTTTTTTAATTAAAGTGAGAAACACTTAATGAAGTTATTAATTCTGAATATTAGTGAATTTCAGCGTTTCAATGAAGTTGCCTATCACAATAGGAATGCCAAAATTGAATAATCGGAAATTTTCTAGCGAGAGGTGCTCAAATAGTCCTATCGACCATTTTTCCCTCAAGCGTTCTGTGCCCTCAGAATGAAAATGTGTGAAAATTATTACACTCTCAATGTTTACTTTCGCTCTTATTCTATAACTGTAATTGGAAATGTCAATCTAGAAGATAAGTATATTTGCCTCTGAACAATTACTGGGAGTCCGTAAATGACAATCTAATTATTACGTTCGTGCGTAGTAAGTACGAATGCATTTTCATATGCCAAGTATTTTTGAATTTTTTTAATGTGTGATGCTACCCATATTCTGGTTTTTATGCAACATTTAATTCTTCTGATTGCGTTTTCCTGTTTACTTTAGGTATAATTATAAAGTCTTTGAACGTTTCATTGGGTGAAAAATATTTTGTTGTAAGTTTTCCGGTTATATTATATAAATGTTACGTTTTGTTTCCCCATGCACTCAATTAAAAATTTTACATATACTGATCGTTTGTCAGACCTTTCTCAGGGAAGAATGTATG
This sequence comes from Hetaerina titia, assembly GCA_037158775.1. Lineage (NCBI taxonomy): Eukaryota > Metazoa > Arthropoda > Insecta > Odonata > Calopterygidae > Hetaerina > Hetaerina titia. Next base: position 30,679,896 of record CM073772.1, read on the forward strand.
CATAGGGGTATGCCCAGAACTCTACTCTGAAGTATAAACAACTTTCCATAGCTACAAAATGTCTCTAGCGATCTCATGAAACTAATCTGAATATACTTTATGCGTTTTGGTAAATTCAAATGGAATTTATGTATGCAAAATAAAAGAAATACATTATTATCGTGCCAAAATGATTTAGTGTATGCATCATGGATGAAAAACGCCTAACTGACTTATCATTCGAGTAATATGTTTAACCTGTTAAGACATGCTTTTAGCATTCCTATTGGCCCCCGTTTACCAAATTCGATATTCTACCCGCTTTTATTGAGAAGAAAACTATTTGTTCTCTGGAAGGATTGTTTGTAGGTATAAGCAATTTTCCAAAGTTACGAAGTGTCAATTTTTGTTGAATTACTCATCAAATAGGATCAGGATATTTAGTCGCGTAGCAGGAATTGTGTAAATTATTTAAAAAAGAGCTGAAAAAGTTGAACATTTCAGATTATATCTCCTCAAAGATAGTGAAATTCTTGAGTTGAGGAATAGGTTTTACGGTGCTGAGTAGGCTCAAGAAATGTATTATTTTATGGATAGCCATTCTTAATTGCTTGTGGTCCATTTTGAAGAGCTGAGTTTTGTTGAATGTCTCAAAACTAAATCACAATTCCATAGAATTCCGTTCCACAACCAAAATATATGAGGGTGTATTACTCTGTTCTATTCCCTGCTTCAGTTCCCAATAGTTTCCAACTCTTCTTTAGCGTGCAGTGTGTGTATTCTCTGTCATTTCGATGGTCTGATTTCATGTTTTAATTCTTCGTCAAATAGAGATGAATGTCTCTGACTTTTCGTTGGTTTGTGCCTATGATTGTGTCGGCCAAAATGCCATTACTGGGAATCTGGCGGAGTGTCACGACAAATTCTATTAATAACGGCTTCGAGAACGTCTGTTTTCTTCCGTGAAACCATGAATAGGTATTCATTAAATGTTGATAATCAGATTTTCGTTATTTTCACCATTTGCGTAATAGGAAAATCGTAATTCTTAGAAATAGCAGGTTATTCAGGAACTCTAAAAATAGTTGCCTATATTATTATTAAAAAATATGCCTAATAGTGGTATAATGTAGAAGATTCCTGGAAAATAACGTTCGTCTTTAAGGGTTCGTTTAGTACCTACTACCTCACGGGATTTCATTCATACCCTTGCGCTTTTTCATTCATCAGCTCATCGTACTTTCTGACCTCCTTATTCATGTCGACCTAAATTGCGTACATATTGCTCCATTTCCCTGTTTTATACAGCTATATTCTCCCGTCTATCATAACCTAAATAAATTTCGATAACTCTCAATTTCTCGTCCATAACTGTTTACCTCTTGCTCGTATTCACTCAAATAACTTCCCCTCTTCCCAAACCCTCACACGTCTTCTACTCCCATCCAATCCTTCACCTTATTTTCTTTGTAATCCTTATACACACCAGGAAGCTCAAACGCTTTTTCAATAAGCTCATCCTCTTTTAACGAGGGAAAAGGGGAAACACGCTGCGTAGTGAATGTAAAGTATCTAATCTAGTGGCATAATCAATATTGGTAACCTAAATTCGAGTAATTTAAGATTGCCCTCAGTTTCCTTCCTTTCCTCGGATTCAAATAACCAACTTAATTCGTTTATGTATATCCATTAATATTTATTTTCCATCGAAAATTTAGTATCGTTTTTTTTAAGAAAAATGTCCAGATATTGGGAACTTATATACTTAATTGCCATTGAGGACTGTGATGCGTACTTGATTCAACTTAAGTTAACCCAGTTTGTGCATAAAGTGACTGGTGAAAATGAAGGGGTTGCCTTAATGTTTAAATATTTGAGTTAGCAAAGCTTAATGTAAAGAAAATGTGGAGCCAGTATTAAAGTTTTATTAAAGTTTCGAGCGGATGCGTTCTCTTCCAAGTTTCAATTTTTTAAGTTCATGTGTGTGTATTGTGTATGACCTCTGTATGTACATTTCACCTCCACTTCGATTGGCATTACTTTCGTCAACATCGACATCCACATAAAACAGTCAGTAACATCTATGAATCCTATGTCCACAGAAAACCATCCATTGGAGAAATTAGCGTACGTTGTAATATCTGTCATATTACACAGAACACTAACACCCCATTTCTTATTCACTCTCCATTCGAGGTCTGTACATTTAAGACAAGATAAGCCAGTTAATACGAGGGTCATCCGGAAAGTAGTACCCGTTCGTGCCGCATGAAGTGCTGACGACGCGAGTAGCCGCTGGACGAGGTCAGATAGCTTCAGTGGCTTGTCTGCCTTTCTGAGCCAAGTTGCGTGACGCTAGCATTGCCTGTGTTGTTTCTGTGATTGTTTACAATGTTTAAAAAAATTGAGAACGCCGCCAGTTGTGAAGTGAGGGCAGTGATTAAATTCCTCAATGCAAGAAACGTTCGCCCATGTGATATTCATCGCCAATTAAAGGAGGTGTATGGAGACAATGTAATGGACGAGTCGTCTGTTCGGCGGTGGTGTCGCAACTTCAACATGGGGAGGGGGAACACACACGACGATGAGCGTTCGGGGAGACCGTCTGTCATTACAGACCAACTGGTGAGCTCAGTTGAAGAAATTCGTGAGGAACGATCGGCGCGTCACAATTGATGACATCTGTGAGCATTTTCCCAATGTTTCTCGAACAATTGTTCATGAAATTGTTAAACACCATCTGCATTATGCAAAAATTTGTGCAAGATGGGTCCCTCGCATGCTTACAGATGAGCACAAAACCAAGCGTATGGCTGCAGCACTGACGTTTTTGGGACGTTATTCTGATGAAGGAGACTCTTTCTTGACTCGCATAATTACTGGTGACGAAACATGGGTTTGTTATGCATCACCTGAGAGTAAACGACAGTCAATGGAGTGGCATCATGCTCATTCACCAAACAAACCAAAAAAATTCAAGACAGTTCTGTCCACCAGGAAACTCATGGCAACCATTTTCTGGGATCGACGAGGTGTATTGCTTATTGATTTTATGGCCCGTGGAGACACTATTAATGCCAATGCGTATTGTGAAACATTAAAGAAATTACGGCGGGCAATACAAAATCGGCGGCGAGGTCTATTGTCTACTGGTGTCATTCTCGTTCATGACAATGCCAGGCCTCATGCAGCTGGGATAACACAAAAACTTTTGCAGCAATTCAAATGGGAAACTTTCGACCATCCACCGTATAGCCCGGACTTGGCCCCTTCAGATTTTCATCTCTTTACAAAGCTTAAAGACTTTTTGGCAGGAAAAAGATTTGACAGCGATGAAGAACTTAAAGAAGGAGTGACCCTGTATCTCAATGAGCTGGCGGCGAAGGACTATGCAGCAGGAATACAGAAACTTGTCACACGTTATGACAAATGCCTTAATTTGCTTGGAGATTATGTTGAGAAGTAGTTTAAAGTATCCTCTTTCAAATAAAATTTTTTATGTTTGTTAATATTTACTTTTGTGTCTTTATTTCACGAACGGGTACTCTTTTCCGGATGACCCTCGTATTTAGTTATATAAACTCCACACCTCCCTGACAAATAGCCAGTAGGCATACGTACATTGGTATATATATATATATATACCAATCATACAACATGCCTACACATATAGGCCAGTAGGCTAATTATATACCTAGAGAATTAATATTCCCTCCATCCGCTAACTTCTCATTCAACGAAGAAACACTAGCAACACCAACGAATACCCATTTTTTCCCAGAATTATATAAGTCAAACGAACTTCTCAAATTAATATTTCCTGTGAATAATATCCATTATACTATTCTACCAAAGATCATCTTAGAATGTTACAGACGCTCACCCAACCCAAAGCCCTCCACAATAAACCTTTTCTTGCACAGAAAAACGACCGACACCACTCCCTCCATTCAGTATCGTACTCGGCAACGCTGCCAGAAACCACGCTGTAAAATATGCCCTATTCTTTACCCCATTATCTCCCTCAACAGTCCGAGGACAGAGACATCCCTCGTGTAAGTCGACCCACCGGTACATGCAACTACCCGAACAATGTTTATTTTCTATAATATAACCATAATCCCGCATTTTACACAAATCATCAACCTATACCGCAGGTCTCACTTAATCGCATCAATAGACAATCCCTGAAATTATTCCGTATTCATCTCCTGCAGTCAGACTCTGGCGGAAGAACTTACACAGCTAATTTGCTGTCTCCACTTTCATATTCCTTCACCCTTTAAATAATTTCAATCCGAGTAGTAGTAGTTTTTAGGGGAGGCGACCGACAGCGGAGGTCATTGGCGCCATTAGGGTTGGTTGAGAAAGGTGGAAGGTTGGTGAGAAACCCGGCGTCGGCATTACCCTACTCTTATCGAAATGCGCCAAGGGGTCCGCAGCTTAACGTCCCATCCGACGGACGGCGTACTCACTCCAGGTACTCTCCACAAAGAACCTCAAGGTCCATCGGGATCCCACTGAAAAATATCTTTCGGCTTCAGGATTCGAACCCGGACCCCCAGTGTGGGAAGCCAGTGCGTTAGCCACAGCACCATTCCGATCCGCATTTCAATTCGAACCCTACGGCTCGGGTTTTTCAATGATATCATCACCCTCTCGCCCTAAAATCGCAGGATAGGTCCTCAATTGTCGTCCCTCCCCCCACACAGCTTCGTCTAGTTATGACTCTCATTTCCCCTCGACTCATCCAACCACTTTCACTCCTCATCAAGGTCATTACATTTATTTATGCCTTCACCAACCATCATCTGGTTTTGACAAATCTAGAGACGAAACCATCAGTTTCCCTCTTCCATTTCCTCTCATTCCCTTGATCACCATTTTGACCTGCTGTACGTATATGCCGACCACATTGCTTCTTTTTCCATTCTCACGCTCCCGCGTGGGGAAGACCAGAAGCCATATCCGTTAACCACCACATCCCTCGCTCCCGTATCCCTGAATGCACACGACCAATCCCTTTTCGACCTTATTGAAGAATAATTAACTGCCCCAATTTTTTGATGATTGTATTCTAAACATATTTAATGTCAATGACTCATGTTTTGTCACATTTAAAACAATGTTGAACCGAAAAGGACGCTTACACTTTAGATTTAACGAGAAAATTACTTTTTTAACAATTTTCTTATTCACCGTTTATTTAAGTGTTGGCTGTTGATGCAGCTAAAGTGAACGGTGGACGTTATCTTCATCCCGTAGAAGAAACATAGTTTAAATTCTAGTACATTTCATTGAACTCTTTTTCAAAAAGAAACTCAGTATAAACACATGTAAAGATAGAACGCTAGGTAAGTGTATGCAAATTCCAATTGTAAACGTATCCATAGCCGGGAAGTGGCCCATTACATACATTTCTATCCCTTTTCCAAGTATCTATATCCGCATGAATGTTTTCATCGAGTACTTATTGAACCATTATGGCTTATTTCCATATTCTGGTCACGTTTGAATTTAAACACATTCTAAACAACTATTAATGACGTTGTATGACTGATTTCCCTGCAATCGTTCTCTCTTTTGTATTCGTCTAATTCTCTGGCAGTAAGTGATATATCTCTCGACCGCCATCTCTTAGCCTAAGAATCAGATCACGTAGTTGAATGCGAGAAAAACGTAAAACCCCTCAGAATTCAGTGGTTGGTTCAGTTCTTTGATAGCTTAATTCCGAGAGCATTAGCCCGGCAAATCGAAGGTCCGTGGTTCAGTCCCAACCACAGAAATATTTTCCCCACCTTTCACCTATTCATCCTTTTTGTGTTCCTATCCTTTTCCTACACACAAAAGAGAAATGCACTTGTTTCTGTTTCTGTGTCTACTAGTGTTAATTCCATTTAAAATTATTGTTCACGTTCGTGGGATTTTCACAAAAGTGTTATATATATATTTATTTAGGTAATCTACCGGTTAAGGTAGGTTTTTGGATGGACACAACTATCAAATAAACATTTTGTAACTCCAAACAAAACCCAATCCAGCAACCTAATCTACATCAGGTCCCTCTTCATCTCTGTGTACTTCTTCCCTCCCTTCATCCCGTCCAACATCCCTATCCTGTTCCTGCCCTTTCCTCGTTTCCCTAACATTCTCCCCTCTATTACCTTCTTCAACATTCCACTACCGCTCAATACGCCTTTCATCCATTTTTCCTGCCTCCGTAGGATTTCTCTCAACAAACCCCTCTCCTACCCTACCATCTCCAGTACTTCCTCATTTGTTTATATATATATATATATATATATTATATGATTGAGTTCACCCAGTACTAAACCCTATGAAAATTCCACATCCGGGTAGGGGGGCCAGTTCCTTTCCCTGTGTCAGTTATGGTTTCCCAGGAAGATCTGGTATCCGAGAAATCACATTGCTTGGGTGGAGCTGCAGGTGCCCAGAGTGCCTTCCACAGAGTTTTTCCATTAGGAGAGGCAAATAAACATTTCGTTGCGCCGCAAATGTTACATGTAGCGAAATGTTTGCTTGCCTCTCCCAACGAAACAACCCAACATCCTGCACTATAATAAGTCCCTCTTCAACAATATATATTTCCCTCCTCCCTTCATTCCGTCCAATTAATTAAATTTATTAAATTAAGGGTTAGGTGGAAGAAGGGACTATTTAGTCTCAACCTCGCCCAATTAAGTCGATAATAAATAAATAAATAAATAAATAAATAAATGTCTCTATCCTATTCCTTTCCCTTCACCTCTTGTCTAACATTCTCCCATCTATAACAATCTTTAAAATTCTATGGCCAATCAAACTGATCTGTATATCCATCTTTCCCGCCACCTTTTGATATCTTCTGCCAACAATCGCATCTCTTTCCGCACCATGTGTAACACTTCCTAGTTTATTTTCCCTGCTATCTATTTCACCTCCTCCATTCTTCTGAACACCCACATCTCAAAGCCTCCAATCTACCACAGTGATTTTGCTTCATTGAACGATTTTCGGCAGCGTGCAAAAGCACGCTCCATACCATAGTGTTTGAGGAGCGGTTTATTTCTCGTAACGCAATTCTTCCTCTTTTGTCCCTACAGCTTTGACCAATGTGGCTTAGAGATACTATCTGAACCATATACTCACACTATTCATGCTGAAACATGTATAAATCTTTTAAAATGGGTTGTCTAATAGTTGCTGATTAGATTAGGAAAAAGTGGTTGGAAGATAGTGAATAGTGTTTGGAAGATTTTTGAATTAATTTTTCCCACGAACAAAACGTTTTATTTCAATAACATAGTTTGAATCTAATTCCTTAAAAATCCTTCTTCGTAACTTTCCTCTCCTATTCGTATTTTCATCTCCTTACGTACCTATGTGCAGATTCGGATGGGTTATGGGGTTTACCTTTTCGATACCTTTGCTTAGGCAGACAGGCCAAACGAATGTGGATCTTGTGTGCATAAAACCCCCATTTTCGACTGTGGTTACTGAACAGGTTAGACTTCTGCTTAAGGTTAAGGCCTTCTTGGATGCGCGACCCTCATTACAGCTTTAGGTCCACCCTGCTCGTTAGGATTCTCTCTCCGAATCTCCTCACTCACTCTTCTTCCCACACTTTTTCCTCCTCTCCCCTTCCTCTTTCCTTCGTAATGAACATTCCGGACGCGCGAGATCGCATGCCGAAGGCGATGAACATTTTCGCCGAGGAATTGAGTCAAATTGATTTCGGGTCCTCCTCCCCTGTCCGGTACCCGCTTCCTCCGATACCACTCTCCCCTAACTCTCTCTCACGCGTCCTCCTCCGCCTCTTTCCTCCCTTCCTCCCGCCCCTCCGTGCTACTTGTCTCTCACCAAAACCCACCGTCCACCCCCTCCTTCCCCATTTCCATTCCCGCCGTCCTAAAAACTCCACCCCGCAATCCCTTTCCCCGTCTCCATACCCCTCCCGTACCCTATATCTCCCGGGCCTTCACTGATTGACGTAAGAACCTTCCGGAAATTGAAATTTTTCTCTCTTGCAGATCATGGTGGTAATAGGATTTTCCTCCCCCCTCCCACAGAGAATTTCGAACGTACTTTCCTCCCCTCTCCGTATCCCTCCCTCTCCTCCAGCCACTCCCTCATCACCCACCCCTTCCCCCGTTTGCTTTTCCCGAGGCCTTCTAATCAGTCCTCTCGCGTTTTCGGATAGTTTCCTTCCTCTTGCGCTTCCAGCCTCCCCTCATCCACCTGACTAGCAACTGGACTGGGACGAAATGGGTTACTCGCGGGCCGCTGCTCCTTTGAAGTGACTGAGTGCAAATGAACGATTGCCTCGTGGTTGGTCCCTTAGGAGTTTCGGCGTAGGGAGGAAAGAGGAACCCTGAGGGAATGGGTCTGTGTAGCCGCAATAATGACTCATGTAAATCGACATTTTTTTTCAAGTGTGCTCTTGAGAGTTTTTAGATTCCTTTCTTCCATGCACCAATTCTCATTTCTTGCATTCATTTCATTTCCTGTAGAGATTTTAAATTGATCGTGGCCCTCATGTAAAAAGAGTCTGGCTCATGTAACAAGAATCTATGAGTACCGACATTTCTCGATTTTTTTTTAGTTTTTCGAAAATCCTAATCTCATAGAATTTTCAAATTATCTTGGCGAACATGGAAAAAATTACCTGGTTCACGCTAAAAAATGGATTGCTACTATATTTCTATCTAATTAAGGTAGATTCTTCTGTTGCACTAAAACTGAATATTTGCTAGTTTAAATATACCATATAAATAGAAATTGTGAGATTGTTAGTAGTCCAACCATTGTGTCCGTCGAAAAATTAGCGTTTCGTTAAGCAAGAGCAAGTAGGTCATCCAATTTTTTCGGTGAAACGAAACATATTCTCTTCCTTTAAGAATTCAGTGGATCAAGGATATTTCCATTATTTTTCTATATACATGAGAAGACCTGTAAGGAGAAACGGTGCAGGCAATTAACCAGTCAGAGGAGATGTCATTATTTCTTTTTTGTAATGATGTAAGAGGTTAACTCCAAAATTAAGGTCTCCAATTTTTTAGGACAAGAAAAAAACATTTATTTTCTATGAATAATACATCATTTTGAAGATTGATCAATTATCTATTTTTCTACTAATTCGCCATTTCGCTGGGACTCTCGATCTAGAATTGTCAGCCGTTGAGAATGGAGCTCCCGTTGTATGTTTCTGCCAAGTGTGAAGTTCACGCAGTTATTCGGTTTTTGAATGTAAAAAAGCAAAAATGCAAACGTTTTTGAACCGCTTGAAATTCATCGCCAATTGATGGAAGTGTATGGAAAATCGTGCATGGATGTCAAAAACGTTCGCAAGTGTTGTAGAGTTTACAAAAAGAAGAAAGGAGCGGGAGATTGTCAATTTCTGACGAGACTGTCGCGAAGGTTTAGGAAACCATGCGTGATGATCGGTGGATCACGCTGGATAAACTCTAAATTTTGGTTCATGATGTTTCTCGAAGTACCATCCGCAGGAATTTAACGGAAAAGTTGCAATCTCGGAAATGTGTGCCAGATGGGTATCGCGAATGGTAACTGAAGACCACAAACCTCGTAATATTCGGGGCAATTGGGATGCATTTTTGGTTAGTAATGATCGTCGTCACCAAGGTTTTAAAATGCAGTCTTGTCAATTCATAAATTAGTACCTACTGTTTTACATACAACTTTGATGTAAAACTTATGAACTAGTGAAACCAAAGTCGTGGAGAAGTTAAAAGAGCAGATAACAAGTTTGTTCCGTGGAGATATCCCTCATTTTTGCCACACAGACTTTTATAGAGTAATATTTCTGTGATCATATATTAAACAATATTTTTATTTTCTCGGGTAATTTTTTTAATTGACGAAAATCTTCAACATTTTTTTGAGGCAATACTTTTGAACGCGCATTGCTTGTAGTAATTTATTTTATTCCGACTCGTAGGGTTGATTCCTTGAAAGGTATAATACCGCTGTGGAGTATTTCAGGATCCAAATGACAATATTTAATCTGGAGAGAGGTTCGCACGGTTACAAGCTAAACTTTGAAACAGTTTTTAGGAAAACCGGTTTTGTGCATCCATTTGTTTCATTTCCTTTGGTCAATTAGTGTCACGGAAATGTAAGGTTAGTGGAGTCAAAGAGTGTCTCTTCATTTCACAAATCTTGTTCAATATGTTCCTAGAAGCTGGCATAGAAGGGTTCAACAACAAAGTTATATAAATAATAAAAACAAACTGAATGGAATAATAAAAGCAAACGAGAACGAACAAAAATACGTAAACGGAAAACAGAGCCTCAGTATTCGCTTTGCCGATGACATCGTAGTTTGATAACTCCGAGATGGAACTGAATCGAGTGTTCGATGTACTTCAAAAGGAACTCGGCACAGTCGAACCTAAAATTAACGCAAGTAAAATAAAACTGATGATTGATGAAAGAGCCGGTGATACTGGTGCCAAACATCAGCACTTGAGGCACAAAGATAGAACAAGTAAAGGAGAGTTGCCGCTGTTTGGGATGTCTAATAACAGATGAAAACAAAAGCCTGATCGATGTTAAAAGAAAAAACAGCATATGCAGAACGACCCCTTCAAAAAAACAGGAACTAGCTAACGGACGACGAATCCTCTCTACGAATATCAGGAATATTTTTGTAAAAAATGAATAAGGAGTGTTCTAACTTATAATTGCGTGACAAAGACGTTGGTGGAGCAAGTTTAGCTACCTACGTCTGAAATTATATTTGTTTAAAAAGCACCAAGAACAAGTTGGACACAAAGATAATATTTATCGAGCAAGTTTGGAAGGAATCAGGGAAGCCTTTTTAACATTCTATTACGAAGAGAAAAACAAATCGTACTGGTACGTAATTTAATGAGAAACAACGAGTTCGTAAGGAAAACATTTGGCAGGAAAATTTAAGATTAAAAAAACATTCGAGGTCGTCCAAGAGTTCCCATGCTTCTGGATATTATGCACGGTATAATTAGCATATCATATCATGGAATGAACCAATCAGTGAGGGGTTGATAAAAACGTTAGGAACTACAGATCCAAGATAATGTCTTCAGCTTAGTGCCTCGATGGGACGCTCTCCTCACTAAAACTTTTGTAGTCTCTCCCTGGTTTCTTATTTAGATTCGGATTTGAGAATCCATACATACTTTTATACACACCTTCACACTCTCAGGCATGTAGAAGCACGTCATTCCAGTTTCTATATTTTGGGAAGAGGCAAACAAGTATGGGGAAGGGACGCGAGCTCACGGGCGATCTTTGGAAGTAGGGCTTCGCGCTCTACCTCTACCCCCCCCCGACCCTTAAACCTCTTGCGTCTACTCCAGAATTCTGTGAAGGAAGAAACGAAAATCTCATTTAACTCCTACGTTTGTGTTCGTGCCATTTAATTATTTGAAAATCAGGGGATGAAAGGATTTCTTTTTAAGGGGCGGAACTTTTGGGAAATTTTGAAGGGAAGAAATTTCCCACCACTTGTCCGACTTTTAGGACATGGCTTCCCTATAATCCTATTGTCGGATCACGTAATCTCTCGGGAAACACGATCCTTTCCTTACTAGTCTTCCGTTCCGGCTTCTGTGAGGGTATGCCCCTCTTGTCCGGCGAAATCGTCAGTGGGCGTTTTCCTAGCTTGATTTTTGTCCCAGTGCTCTGTAAGTTTTTCCGCGATGATTTTTCTCGTTAGATTCCGTTGCTGGGTGCTTTCTTCGTGTTATTTTTTTCGACTTTTCCCGGTTAAAATTTTTGACGCCTAAAATTGACGTCGAACCTCAGGAGTGGTGGTAAATTGATGTCCTCGCCACCTCACCCCAAAGTCTCGAGTTCGATTCCCACCTAAGTGGGGTTTTTGTGTTGCCACGTCATTGTGACCACATGTGTTGTTGATTCACTTTAAAATTCTAAAGTAAAAAAAGGCCTAAATATGATTTTTTTGGATTTGTGCCAAAAAATACCTCTCTCGTTTCTTTCACATTATTTCCTTACGCTCACGTATTCATGGATCAATGTCCTCGTATTCATTTGGCTAGCATAGAATGATAAATTTAACAGTGGGTTGATTATTAAGATAGAAAAAGTAAAAGTCTGCATGAAGTTGTTATGAGTCGAGTGATTTCGATGTAATTGAAGTAGTTTCATGGCTCATTATCAATTTTAATCTTGTCTACTTTGTTTGTACCTAATCAAGATTTCACAAATCTCAAAGACGCTAATATTAATAAATTTTGCTAAGGCGGTAGTCTAATAAAACAATTGAAAGCTTCCATATGGCGTAGGTACGTTTATATCTTTACCCGTTGACTCCAAGCTCTGTGTGCCAGGATTTGTCCCAGCATTACTGGAAAGCGGCCGAGGGAGGCATCTAAGGTAATGCGTTTGAAGTGGTGACGATGAAGTTGCCTATGCACTCGTACGCAGACTCGTCCTTTCCATTTTATTCTCGGTAATTTAAATTCAGCGTTGTATCTACCGCCTTAAATATACATTTTATGATATACGTATTTTCTCCCTGTCGATACCGACCCATTAGTTCGATAAAATATTCCGCACCTGAAGGTATAAGGACCCATGTTCGAAACCATGGTTTTTTTCGAAAAAAATCAAAGATTCTTTCCACATTCCCGCTTTAGAAGCCCGACGGAAGGCATGGAAAGGTGCGTTAAGAATGCTGTGTGAGGAATGCTTATCAGTCACACGGTACCAATTCGTTGTTGGAGAATAATAAAGATCTCGGAGTAACCGTAAAAATTCTGCCTTCCAACTTAAAAGTTATACCAAGTTGATTCCGCTTGAGTAGTGCTGTAGGATAAATGCTAGACTTGAAATGTCACATCTTAGGCCGACGTTTAAAAAAAAAGAAATGTTATCTAGCCTCATCGATACGTGCCTCCGACAACTTCTCCATAAACTGATGACGCCATTCGCCGTGCGATTCGTGTTTAGCGAACCGCCAAACAAATTTTTAAGTGCCTATCATTCGCCGGTGATTTTCTTTTTGAAGCTCTTGAATTTTCCCTCAGATTTCCTTTCACGACGAGGAAATAAGGCGTTAAGGAAATGCGAGAGCAATGACGCGACACTAAAAGGCCTCTTGATACCAATACAGAGCGCGTGAAATATATTCATTTTTACCTCTAAAAATTTCCTCCACCTTACAGACTTTGAAGATAAGATTATCTGATGTATTCCCGCTCGTTCAGATGTATTGATCTTTTAAGTAGATGGTGGCCTGAATATCATATGCTCGACGAAACATGAAATTTAGTTATTTAAACGTGTCGGCCGTTGCTTTGAACTTAATTTCAGTCACTCAACTCTAGCCTTTTGAAGTAATTCTCTCGTGAGAATAGTCCTTTGAAATCCTGGTGCCTTATCAATTTCATACATTTACGCTTTTTTCATGTTTATCTTAATATAATATATAGTATATTGTAACTGTGGATTAAAAAAAGATTTTTCTGTCACGTCTTTATTACTCGAAAATAGGGAGTCAAATAGAGAAGAAAAGGAAAACAAATGAGGAAGCAAAGGTTGGGGAGGAGAGGGCATTGTTTGGAGAAATCCAAAGGAGGTAGGAAATATCGATTCAGTTTTTTTCTTGACAGTTGGATTTTGAAGACTGTGCTTGAGGGGAGAACGTTGGTCAAGCAAAGATGGGGAAGGAATAGGATAGTGTTGTTGACGGAATGAAGGTAGGTAGAATTTACGTGGAATTGAAGAGGGGCTTTTTCAAGGGTTTTAGTGTCGGGTTGTCTGATTAATTGGGGCCAAGAAATGTAGTATTTAGGGGAGACGACCGACAGCTAAGGTCATTTGCGCCATTAGGGATGGATGGGAAAGGAGGAAGGGTGGAGAGAGAGAGCCGGAGTCAACATTAGCCTACCCTTAAAGAAAGGCGCCGAGGGGGTCCCGCAGCGCAACGTCCCATCACTCGGACGGCGTACTCACTCAATCCACAAAGCACCTCAAGGAGGTAACGGAAGGCACTGGAAATTATCTACCGCCGCCAGGATTCGAACCCGGACCCTCGGGGTGGAAAGCCAGTGTGTTCGCAACCGCACCATCCCGATCCCCAATAAATGTAGGAGAGTAATGTCTGATTTCATCAAAAAACTGCCTTCACCGGTATAATACCAATGATTTTCATCATGTCACTCCTGTATCTATACTATGCATATGAGACGGATAATTTGGGTGGTAGACACCCTGCATTGCAAATGTGTTCCGCGGATTGCGTCTTCCCCTGCCCTGGACTGAATTAAAAAACCATCTGCCTCCAAGAACTTTTTTTTTAATATAGTTCTGGCATTCATCCCAATTTTGCGATATTTGACTTTTCTTTTCTAAATACGTTTTGAAGGCGCTGCTGAATAATGACGCATTGGTACTGTAGATGTTAAACTATCAGTACCATTAAGTTCTTAGCCATAGTCTATCACTTAGCGTTGGTTTTGTCGGATCCAAGGGTTAATTAATGTCACACTTCTAAGCCCCGCCTAGTGAACGCTAAGTCCCCTTAAATCCCTTGTATTAATTAACCATTTTTTCATCCTCACAGACATTCTACCTCCCTTCATTCCGTCCAACATGCCTAATTTTTTGCTTGTCTTAGCCTCGCTTACCCAATAATCTCCTCTATCACTATCTTCAACGTTCTGTAGCCATTCAACATGCCTCTCTCCAACTTTTTCTGCCTTCTTTAAATTTCTTTCCGCTCATTTTTACTTTTTCCATTGTCTTTTAATCCCTCAACTCTAAGGTTGCCTGTCAGTCTGTCTTAAGTCCGCATAACCAAGCTCTTTCTTGATGTTAATCATATGTGTGTTGACCTGATGTGTATGGATTATGGCATGTTACTCCAATCTTGATGTTTACTGATTTGAAGAATAAGTAGCAGTATACAGGATACGAAAAGCATTCACATCTCTTACAATTGTCTGTTAAATGAATGAATGGAATAAATTCTGAATACCCATTGTTCTTCATTGGTACATTCAAGGGATCCATAGTTAAAATATAACTTTGAATTGTCTGCACTTGTTGGATATCCTTAATTTCAACATCTTTATGTCCGGTGCTATTACGTTGATACTCAGTAGAAATAACATTTGGAGTTTTTCATTATTTAAGTGTTTAAATTTAAATTTTTATTTTATGCATACCTATTGTGCCCACATTTTTTGTGAATTTGATTCCTGTGTAGAATTTCAGTAAGGTTTTGTCGATTTCCATCCTAGATCCTACCCTTTCTATCGCAATTGTGCGCCATGGCGTCTGGAATTTCATTTCAGATATTAGTGATGTGTGGAGCATTTAAGTCTTACTATTTATCGAAAGAGGGGAGAGTTTAAAGGGAGAAATCCGGCATCGGCATTGGCCTTAGTAATGATGAATGCCGTCAAAGGGTTACATAGAGTGACGTCCCATCAATGGAGTATTGCACGTGAAGTCCCTCAGAGATTATGAATGTCCTAAAAAATATGGAGTTGATCGCATCGGATACTAGTTCTTTTATGTGCGAATCCAATACGATACTGTCACACCAATTACAAAAATCTCAAGCCACTCTCTTTATCGATTTATTCCGTATCTTTTTTATTCCTCTTGTACGAGTATTTTGTAGTATTTAACCGTTGCATTATTTCCTGAAATTTAGTGGAATATTCTAAAAATATGTAGCCAAAATAAGTTTAACTGATGGAGGATATGTCGTCGTTAATCTCTTTCCATTTTATAAAACGTGTACAGTGGTTTGAAAATGATGAATGGTTATTTAATTTGCATGAACTCTTCCATTGAATGTTTTTCGCTGTTTCAATTGTACATTAAAATCATTTCGGAATGAAAAATGGAGCTTTTAAACAATTTCATTGGGATGCTCGCATTTCATTCGCAACGGAATACAGATACTGTGAACTGAGTACCTTGTATTTATGGAATTCCAATATCCTTTAGTTATTTCCTCTAGCAATATATCACACGAAATATAAGAGATTAGGAAGATTTCATTCAGTCGTGAGATTTTTATTTTAACGGGCGAAAAAGATAATTAAAAAACTGACTTTCCTGTCGTTTAGAAATTCGATCAGGGTTCGGTAACATTATTGTACTCGAAATGCTAAGACAATAGATTTCCACCATTGTGCGAAGTTTATCGAACTTGTCCATTTTAGTATTTAGTTCGACGACTGAAGAAAAGTATTGAAGGGGTATCAAGGATTTCCCGTTAACAAGATTCCACGCGTAGGGATCACGAGCTCTACCCAAGGTCAAGGAGATGCGTCTACCCTGAAAGTGCTTTCATTTCTATCTGATCCTCGCGAACTCCTGAAAGTCAGGGTAACGGGTGAGATTTTAGGTTGTTTCGTGGGTTTGACCACTGAGTGTCTGATCATTAATATTCTGGAAATAGGAATTTAGAATATTTGAGATCGGTCTTTCTCTGTTAACTGAAGCATATTCTGTGATGATTTAAGAAATGGTTTCCCGGGAATAATTTCCTCACAAATCTCCATCGAATTTCCCGCTTTTAACATGTTTGAATGTGTACTTGGTCAATGTTTCTCGTTTCTTTCTTCTGGATTCTAATACCGTTCTTATCCTTTATGACGTTGTTTGATTGATTTCCCTACGTTCCTCTTTTATCCTCATCTTTGGGTGAAACAGCTCCCAAACGCCATCTCCTGGTCAAAGAATCAAGGCACTTAGTTGCATAAACCCCCCTGTAGATTTCAGTGTAATTTACGTTTTCTTAATAGCTAAAGAGTGGCAACCGAAATATCGAAATGACAGTTTTTGTGTCAATCTTTTTATTATATATATATAAAACCGTAAACACAGTAATCAACCCGAAGGTCGGTTTAGTAGGTGATGGTAGAGCTCACCCATGTACCAAGCCCGACGGCGTGTGACTATTCACACATCAGGGTAGGGGGGCCAGTTCCTTTCCCTGTGCCGGTTATGGTTTCCCAGGAAGATCTGGTACCCGAAAAATCAACTAGCTTGGGTGGAGCTGCAGGTGCCCAGAGAGCCTTGCCCGGGAATCGAACCTCCGAATCGAACGGGACCCTCCGGTCAGTAGTCCAACGCTCTACCCACTGGACCACCGCGACCTACATATATATATATGTAGGTCGCATACATACATACACAAACGCACATATATATTCACAATAATTTATATTTCAACCATCGGTTTAGCAGAAATTACTTTTTGAAAATTTTAATTCAAATACTATTTCGCCGCCTGCTAAAAAATACGTCATATTTCAGATAGAAGTTATTGCAGTGAACAGAAGGTGAAAAATTTTAAATATGTCAGAATTTATTTGAAATAATGTGATTTATGATCATTAGTAAATTTAATACAATGTCACAGTTAATATTTATAATTACTAATGCCGATTTATTTCAAGGAAAGTAAATAAATATACCAAGGGAGCAGCTGAGGTGAAGTTACACCCGTATGTAAGTTCGTCATATCGTGATGATCATGAATTAATATCTATGGAGATCAACCATGCCGCCAATGTTCTTATGTCTCTGCATTAAGATGTAAGACGTAACAATTTTTTGAAGGTAGGTTTTGAGTGATATTAGACAGAACAGTCCGTCATTATTAAACCACTTCTAAGAAGAAATGCCGAAACGTGACCCTTCAATGAACCCTTCCTCGTGTGTAATATCTCCCTTCGTTCCACCCAGCAGTCATATCCTATTCCTACCCTTTTCTCGCATACAGTCTCTCCTCAATGAGTGTGTTCAACATTCCATTCGCCATTCAAAATGCTCTTCATCCACCTTTCCTGCCTTCTTTGGATATCTGTAAAAATGTCCCCCTCCTCATCCCTCATGATTTCATTTATACTTTTTATCCATTTTTTATGTATCCCTTTTTTCCCTTCCGTACGTTCTCCACTACCATTGCTCAAAAAATCATCCAATGTTGAAGGACCATTTGCTTCAGTGGCCCACACTTCCGCGTTCATGCTCTGTATCAAACTTTTCGTAAATGCATACCCAAAATTTTTTCTTAAGGTCGCTGTAATCAACTCCCATTATCCTCCTTTGTCTAACGCATTAGTTTATCATATGTTCCTACTACTTTGACCATCTTCTTCTATTTTTGTAATAATGTTTTAGTGAGTAAAATGATGGTCGTGTTCGCGTAGCCAGGCCAGACGAGGTGACCTTAAGGGAGTTGGCGAGGGTGAAAATATGAGGCAGACGAAAAAACTATATGACGGTCGGACGAAATAATTCGGGAACGGAACCGATGTCTCCCAGACTGCTCTCCGAACGTTAATCTTGGCGTAGGATCACGGTCGCGAAACTTGCATATGGGACGGGCGTGCCTCGGGACGCATCTGTGCGAATGAGAGGGACGGCGGAGTCATTGCCCTTTGCCCTCTCACTCCCCACCCCGAGGGTCACGTCCGAACCGCCATTGAGGAGTCGGGGGATACACCACTCATTCGAGGAATTTGCCCGTGATACAGACGGCCGCGCGCGCGCGGGGGCCATTTCCGCAGGCGGGAGGGCCAGACGTGAGAGAATCTTTTGTATTATTTTTTCCCATTATCTCCCGTCTCCTTTCGCGTTTTAATTTTTTCTTACGGTCCCCGATGTAATGGGATGGACCGAAATCGCAATTTTCAGTCGAAGTTTGCAAAAAGGTGCCATCTGTTTTCCTTCGTGAGAAAAAGACGAGAGGGACAGAGAGTCCTCGTCTTCATAAAATGTTAACAGCTATCTGTGTAGTGAAATGTATATTACGGGCTTCCGTATATTAACACGTAAAATATCTGATGCTTTCCCGACATATCTGCTGAATAAGTCCCTCTCGGGTCTTCCGCCGGGTTAGGCTCTCCATCTCCACAGACATTTCAATGGCCGACTCGTACATCCCCTTCAAAGCTGTTGACTAAGATGGGTATTGTCTACAGAAGCCATGAAGACAATAAATCAGTTAACTTATTCGAACATCTGCGGGAATGTATCCTTTTATCTGGGGGAGGACTGGAGAGGATTTCTACAACGAGAACCAGTACGATTATACGGAGAAAAAAATACTCCTATCTCGGAAAGAATCCAAATGCTCTAATTTTTGTCCTTTCAGGCTAACTACTGTGTTCCGCTTCTCTCTTCCACATACTAGGATTTTAGTCTTCGTCTTGTTTATGTTCATGTTGCATTTTTGTAGAACTTGATCCAATACGTTTGGTGACCTTTGAAGATCCTCCTGGTTTTCTGCTGTCATTGCAATATCGTCTGCGAAGCTTAGCATGTTTATCTGTTTTCATTGATCCTAATTCCATTCAATCTGATACCTTGTGCTTCTCTTATTGCCTCCTCCAGGTATATGTTGAACATTGTAGGTGAGAGGTTGCGTCCTTGTCACCTTCTTTTGTTAATTTTAGCCTCTATATGACTTTTATCTCTCATTCGCATTGTAGTAACTTACTTTTTGTGTAGCTGATAGATTATTTTTCTGTCGTTGTAATCGATTCCAAGTTTTTCCAGCATTCCAAAAATCTTGTCCCATTTCACATTGTCGAAGGCTTTCTCCAAGTCCACGAATGCCCCATACAGTTCCTTGTTCACATGTATTGTTTTCTCTATCATGATTCTCAGACAGAGTATGGCTTCCCTGGTTCCTTTGTTCTTCCTAAGGCGAAATTGGTTTTCCGATAGGTTACCTTCAATTTTCCTTTCCATCCTTCGACCTATTGTTTGCGTAAGTATTTTAGATGCATTGTGACAAGACTCAAGGTTTGACGTTCTTCACATTTCTCTGTCCTCTTCTTCTTTGGTATCGCGATCATCACACTCCTTTGAAAGTCTTCATGAAGTCTTCTGTCTTTGTAGCTATATATTTGATTATTCCATACAGATTGTCTTTGGCTTTGTTTCCGAATGCCTTGATGATGCCTCGGCCGATTTTATCTTCTCTAGGAGCTTTGTTTTTTTAAGATGTCGTACTGCTCTAACGAATTCGCTCCTCAGTATGCATTGGCCCTTGTTTTCGTCATCCGTTTCACTCACGTTCTTCATCTGGTTTTCTTCCAGCTGCCTCGGGCCTTGGTGGTGTGTTCTTCGACGTATTGCTTCTATTAGTATATCCTCTTTCACATCCCTAATATTGTTTTTCATTTTGCTTTCTCCGAAATGTTTCTTCTCCAGTTTGTATGCTGTGTTGGTATTCACCTTTTTCATATTTTCGTTGATTTCCTCGCTGCAGTCTTTCATCCAATTCTCCCTAGCCTTTTTGCATTCTCGGTTGAATTGGTTCTTAATTGTAGAGCCTTTCCTCATCTTCATTACTGGGGTTCTTTCATTTTCTACTTTCTTCAAGTAGTTCCCCTATCTCCATCGTGATTCATGGTTTCTTCGTGTCGGCTCTCTTTCTCATCAGTTTCTCTTCTGCAACTTCCGCCACTGCCCTCTTCAGCTCATCCCATCACTCTTCGGAGCTCATTTTTCCTTCATCACCTAGTTTACTGTCAATGGCCGAGACGAATCTTTCTCTGTTGTCTTTTTCCGGTAGCAATTTAGAGTCCCACCTTGGCTCTTGTTTGGTCTTCTTAATGTTCTTTTAGCGAAATAGACTCTCCATCATTACTAGTTTATAATAAGTATTTATGCCTGCTCAGGGGTAGCTCTTGCACTGCTTCACCTGATTATTGTATCTACTTCTTACTAGTATGTAATCTATTTGGTATCTTGCGATATCCCCTGGCATCATCCGTGTGTACCTCCTTCGTCGATGTTATTCGAAGAGGGTGTTAGCTAATACCATATTCTTCTGATTGCAGAACTCGACTAGTCTTTCTCCTTTGACGTTCCGTTTTCAAATCTCGTAGTTTCCGACGCTTCTTCCTTCTTTTCCTTCTCCTAAGACTGCTTTCCAGTCTGCTATTATGATGAGATTTTCTTTCCCCTTCACCTGTCCGAAGGCTTCTTCCAATTGCTCCTACACTTCTTTTATTTCTTCTTTTGTATGACTAGACGTCGGCATGTACACTTGCACGATCGAGTCCGTGGGCTCTTCTTCCAGCTTCCCCATCAGAATTCTCTCGTTGCACGGAAATATTGCCTTTACTCTTCTGCCCCATTCTTTCTTCAGTATGATGCCAACGTCTGCGATCCTCCAGTCTTCTCCAGAGTATAATTGGTGCGTTCCGAAAGTAATCCAATTGAATTTCCCGCCTCGCTCCTATTGGTCGGAGTGAGATCGAACTTCTTGGAGTAGATGGGGGTGACGCTAAGCTTTTCCGGGAAACCGGTCTTAGTGCTCTCCAAGCTGTGGAAGCTGCAGGACGTACGTTATTGTAAACCTCTGTGCGCCGACCGTGTTACGAAACAAATGGAATCGACGATGGAGCAACGTTACGCGATTTATGTATGTATATCGTGTGGTTAATTAAGTATTCTGCATCTAAGGTAGGTCGAACAAAACACATTCTGACATCCGACATTGCCATAATCCCCTCTTCAATTCCGCATACTTCCTTCATCCCTTCATCCCGTGCAGCATGCTCCTCCTTCTCATCCCCCATCCTTTCATGTCTAACGTTCAAGAAGCTTTTCATCCACCTCTCCGGCCTTCTTTGGATTTTTGCCAGCACTTCTCCTCCCCTCCCTCACCTTGACTAGAACATCCTCGTTTGCTTTCCTTTCTATCCCGTTCACCTTGTCCATCCTTCTCCACACTCACAATCCTTTTCTGAGCATTCTTACTCAACTTCCCTGTCATCTATTCCCTCCTGAGGGAGGGAATAGATGACAGGTTTTTCGTCTAACCCAATTCTTCTTCTTTTGTCCCTTCTACTTTGGTCATAATGGTTTGAAACTCTGCCAAGATAAGTAAACTGATTCACCTGCTCTTGTTTTTTCCCTCCTGTTTTGACGATTAACTTAGTCTCCTATTGCTCTAAAACCTCATTAAGTCTGTTTTGTTTACGTTGCTTCTCATCCAATGCCTATCCCACTGATTTTCTAATGCGTAGAGGAAGGTTTACAACTCCTTGACTAGTGTTTGATCAACCGGAAACCTAACTAACGATTTTATCGATTCTCCACCATGTACGTATGTTTGTGTGTGTATGTATGCTTGTATAGACGTGTGTGTGTTTATATATATATATATATATATATATATATTTATTTATTTATTTATTTATTTATACACGAGAGGGGTTTGTTGGAAGAAATCCTATGGAGGTAGGAAAAATGGATGAAAGGCGTATTGAGCGGCAATAGTGGGATTTTGAACACGGTAATAGAAGGAGAATGTTAGGCAAACGAGGAAAGGGCAGGAACAGGCTAGGGATGTTGGACGGGGTGAAGGGAGGAAGGAAGTACACGGAGATGAAGAGGGGTTGTGTTTATCCAAAAACCTATCTTAACCGGGAGATTACCTTATAATAATATATAAACGCACTCATACGGACATACAGACACACCATAAATGTATAGAAATGAGTATCATTAAACATAGAACGCTGAAAACAAAGACACATTGTACTATGTATCAAAATTGTATACAGCATCTTTGTTTTATTGACGTTCTTGAATTATTTCAAGATCGAGTATCATGCTAGGAATTTGAGTCCCATCTGGCATTATCCGCACATGTTTTTCTAAAATTAAAAATAATTTCATATGTGCATAGTAATAGTCTCCGGGCTAGTATTGGTGGCGCAACGTTCTCATATTTTATCCCAGATGTCACATGGATGGATTTTTCTTCGCCCGTGAATTGGGTGTTTGTCATTATCCTTCTTATATTATGTTTCCAGTCTGATATAGAGGGCCACAACTTGGTTGCTTCCGGATTTTTGCTAAGTGAAGAAATGGACCTAATCTAAACTAATTAGAATTTTCCCCGTTTCTTCCTTCATAGGAACAATGGGGTGCAAATCTATGCGTTAAGGAGAGGTAAATCTGTTCCCTATGAGTCTCTTCACTAAAACTTATATCGTGGAGATGAACTTTGTTTATTATTACCATTTTTGTCAAATTGTGTGTTCTTGGTCATCTTCTTTGTCTTGGAACTTTGCTCCCCTGTTAACCTAGCTCTCCCCGCCTTACTAGAAAGGGAGCTGTGGGTCGGGTAATTCTCTTTCCTCGAGACACCCTTATCCTTTCTACACCCCTGCCCTCATCGCCATCCCCTTTCATCATACACTCCCACCTCTCTCCGCCCGCCTCCTCCGTTCTAATTCTCCGTTTACAAAGCAGTTTTATTTTTTCTCTACCGTCTCTTCCCGGGAGGGAATGCCTCTCCTAGACATTTTGAATGCCGCCGCCTTGACTCAAAAAAAAAAAACTATGCGGGTGCCAACATCGGCATCGCAGTCTAATGCGCTTCGTAGAATCGACTCCTCCCTGTGCAAAATATGAAAATTCGTCTGCGAGCGTTCGCTTGTGATGGATCCCAGATCTCTGATATCCCACCCACCCCCCTCCTTTTCGCTTTTAATCAGAAGGTCTTGTCTCTGAAAAAGGGGAAAGCGGATGAGCGTTTCTGCGGAGAGGCTAAATTCTCATATAATTACCGACCTTTGAATGAGGGAGAGTTGGCGGAGGTTTCTGAGAAAAAGGTAAAAAAAAAAGTTCTTACGTGATTTATGGGCAAAAAAGGGTGAAATTTCAGTCGCAATAAATGTGGAACGGAGTACTGCTATTTGTGAAATGTTTTAGATTCCATCGAATGTGTTGTTTGATGGCGTCCCTTTAGTATCGTTGAAGGTGAAATAGACCTTTTTTTTGCCTTAAGTCTCTAGTTCTTTCGGCATGAAATCTGATTCAGTTGCTATTCGATTGTATAGCTCAACCAACGTACATTGTTTAAAATAACTCGGGCATGGGTCACTATACCCTGTGCAGTCTGATGTTTCCCATGAATATCTGATGTTTGAAAAATTACTTCGAACACAGGATACTCAGGTCAGCGTTAACCCGTTAACTAAGTCTAGACTGGGCATTACTACATACGTCATGTATAGTGGGAGTAAGTATTCATTTCACCGTTCATTTTGAAAGATCAGATATCATTTTGTCGTTTCGGGAGTAACTACTGGTTTTATAGCTTTTAAAGTAGAGCTGTACATGTATGTATGTATGTATATTTTTTTTAGGTAATCTACCGGTTAAGGTAGGTTTTTCGATGGACACAACTATCAAATAAACATTTTGTGACTCCCCACCTAGCAAACTAATCTATATCAGGTCCCTCTTCATCTCGGTGTACTTCTTTCCTCCCTTCATCCCGTCCAACATCCCTATCCTGTTCCTACCCTTACCTTGCTTGCCCAACATTCTCCCCTCTATTACCCTCTTCAACATTCCACTACCGCTCAATACGCCTTTCATCCATTTTTCCTGCCTCCATAGGATTTCTCTCAACAAACCCCTCTCCTCCCCCACCATTTCTAGTACTTCCTCATTTGTTTTCCTTTCGGTCCATTTCACCTTCTCCATTCTTCTCCACACCCACATTTCAAAAGCCTCCAATCTACGTCTATCCTCCTGCTTCAGCGACCACGTTTCCGCGCCGTACATAGCTACGCTCCATATCAGAGTTTTACGAGTCATGTCTTAACATCCCTACTCAACGTCCCCGTCATCAACTCCATCCTCCTTGAGAAAGCCTCCTTGCCTAGCGCAATTCTTCTCCTTACGTCCCTACCACTTTGACCGTATTGGTCCAAAACACTACGGTCAAAGTGGTAGGGACGTAAGGAGAAGAATATATATAGTATAGTATATATATATAGTATATATATATATATATGTATATATATATATAACTTTTGGACCAGGTCAGGTCAGACCTGAAGAAGGCCTCGGAGTAGGCCGAAAGCTTAAATCATCTACAGTGTGAGTATCCTTTTACGTGTTATCTGTTTTATTCTGTGTTCTATTGTGCCGTCCAAAAGTTATATTGCTCTCGTGAGTACTTTCGCATCATCGATATATATATATATATATATATATATATATATATATATATATATATATATATATATATATATATATTAGGTAATCTACCGTTTAAGGTAGGTTTTTGGATGGACACAACTATCAAATAAACATTTTGTGACTCCCCACCTATCACTCTAATCTAGATATATATATATATATAGTATGTATGTATATATATATATATATATATATATATATATATATATATATATATATATATATATATATATATATATATATATATATATATATATATATCGATGATGCCGAAGTACTCACGACAGCAATATAACTTTTGGACGGCAGAATATAACACAGAATAAAACAGATAACACGTAAAAGGACACTCACACTGTAGATGATTTGACCTTTCGGCCTACTCCGAGGCCTTCTTCAGGTCTGACTGATAAGGCGGATTTGAGCAGATCACTAATATTAAAATATTTCCTTAACCGTGACTTGAATACCGCACCTTCCACTTTCCGGGCGGATGCTCTGCCAATTGAGTTCGTAAGGAAACGTAATTTACACTGAGATCTGCGATTTTTTAAAGCGTCAAGGTACTCCGATTCCTTGACCAACAGATGGCATTAGGGAGCTGTTTCACCCACCAAAGGAGAAATAGACAACACACACAAGAAGAAAGGACTGTAGGCTGGCAAGGAACGACCATCATAGAGGATAGGAACAGTACGTTTCATCGCACGCATAGCCAGAAGAAGAGACGAGCCACATTGGCCAAATACACATTCAAACACGAAATCCCGCCTTACGGCGAACAAATATTCATTCACATAGAAATAGATAAAAAGAAAGGGGATAGGAACACACATGTATATAATGAGGGTGAAGTAATTCCGTAGTCTATTAAATGCAATAAATAGTTTGTCGTAATCACAGTCATTTCCTTTGGTCGTAACAATATATATCATCATCGTCAATGGAATTGAAGAAAACGTGATTGAGTATGTCTATACCGTCGGTTTGAATGCCTGATGACGCAATTGGGTAAGCTTGATCAATGCAAGTGAATGTCGGTACGCCTTTGTGCCCCCACCCCCTATGGCCTTGTAATTTGCTCTTATTTCAAATACCCTGCGGTTTGTTCCGATTGTGCCGAGTTGTGAGGTGAGAGGAAAAGAGCGCAAGATTCTTAGAGAGAGATCGTTTCGTTCTTGCGCCGGGGCGATCGGTGTCTAGGCGTGGAAAGCGCGAGGGAGATGGCCTCGGATTGCCACCCAATACGAAGGGAAGGGGGATGGAAATAGATACGTATGCCTCGGACGATACTCAGGGTCGAAATAAGGTTCATATATCGAATCTAATGTGGACAAGTGAAAGCGGTTTATTAATTTATCAATTTATCAAAGCGGGAGCTGTAGAGAAAATAAGGTGAAAAAGTTATACTGTATAATAGAAAATACTAAATCTGCATCGAACGAAAAAGTACTTTGAAAAATTGGATGAGGAGAGAGACCTATGGAGAAGAATTATGAGAATAGGAATGGAACTATTTGAGCATATCCTGATGTAGGATAACTTATTGAAGACCGCTGAAATAACATACTCGTATAGAGGAATATTTACTCAGGGATGAACTACTTTGAAGCAGGTGGTGTAACATGTCGGTTCAATGAACTTGGAGGAAATGAAAAGATTGGCAGAGAACGACATATTTTGGAGAGCTATCGAAAATCAAGCCTTTGATGATGCTGAGAGAGAATCTCGGTGTTGGTCATTTGGTTCACTTTTCGGATTAGAGTGTATGCAATCCATTGACGAAACACCGAAATGAAAGCAGAAATGTGTCGGTTTTTCCATTCCCCTGTGTTTATTTTCTCGTCGCGTCGCTCTCTCGTTTGGCGTAAACACGAAGAGTCATTCTCTGGATCATTTGTACTCATTTGCTCCTCATCCGTCACGCCACTTCGGCCGAAAACGTCACAGGATCAAAGGTCGGCATTGTCTGTGGGAGTCGTAAAATCTACGTTCGTGAGCGTACACACTTGCACCCGAGCGTCGATGAGATCGCTTTAAAAGTCTCAAAGCGTATACCAGCATCGTTCAGGGTGGTCGGAGACAGAAAAAACTGCATCCTCCAACTGTGGAAGATGAGCCAACGGGTGCAGATGCTATCATCGTACAAAAGTGAAGTTGCCGTGTTTTTTCGGGATATAGTCCCCTGCAGTGGTTGCTTTTACATCAGTCAAAGGCCAACTGTGATTTCCCCCTTCTATCTTATCCTCTTGGATGGACCCCTTTTCTATTTATCTTTTACGTCTTTCATTCCCTTTCGGTATTATGGTGCTGAATGGTGAGTAAACGAAGGCCTGGGTACTTTCGTAAAAGGTTTTCAAGCCGGTTCATTGTGGAAATATAGTTGGAAATGTTGTCCTTCTACAATTCCAACCAATACGCGTTGCTTTTATTATAAGTTGAGGCGATATGCCTCTCTTGTTAACCGTGGCATGTGAAATGTAGAGTCGTGGTCCTTATTCGCTGAAGGTTAGACAACAGCCAACATTCTAACGCTTTTGGGCGACACTCCAAAGATTTTAGATTTGCCATGGGTAAAATTATTTACGGGTCTTCTTTTCCATGCTAAAAAACTGACTGCTACCTTTGCATAAGGGGAAATACGAGTAAAGCAAGACAGTAGGATAAACTGTAAACTGAGTTTTAATGTCATATTTTTACGCGAACATAAGATATTACAGCGGTTTCATGTGAGTCTTCGGGGAAATAATTCTGTCTACTAAATCACCTAGTTTGTTTTCATTACTTCCTGTATCTCCCTATTGTATAAAAGTCACTATTAACAGCTCTTATATCACACACTGAGTTGTATTTGAATTTTAGAACCTTATTGTAATGTACGTGAAGAAGTTTTTAACCACAGGTAATTTGACGTTTAATAATGAAACCACTTTACTTTTCCACATAAACTTTTGAATTATTACAACCCAGGTTTCGTTATAGCATAACATCATCAGGTAAAAATACAAGTCAAGCACCGTATATATACATAGTATCTCTGGGCGGAGGGGAAGAGGAGGGAGGAAAGAAAGGATTGGTTGAGCTATGAAGAGGGGGGCTAAAAGTCTATGGTTTGAGGCGGAGAAGGAGGGTTGGTAATATTGACAAATTAGTCTCTGGGCGGAGGGGCCTGGGTTGTAAAAATTAAAAAGTTTATGTGGAAAAGTAAGGTGGTTTGATTATTAAAAGTCAGTATGAAGATTTTCCACCAAGTTACGCCAGAAACTGTTTTATTCACAGGTAATTTCTTTGTTAGAATTAATGTTCTAACTTCTGAATTAGGTACCAACCTTTAAACCATGTAATGTGGATAGTGAATCCTGCTGTGAAATCACCCGCTGCCAAACACCATATTCGTGTCCCGCGGGGCATCGTAGAGATATCCATTCATTTGTAAATGCGGATCATTTAAAACTCTTGAGGAAGGAGTTTCACTCCAGCAAAGATTATACTTTGATTTCTTTAATTAATTCATATGTTGGTACGAGAAAAGATACGAAAAATTCACCTCTTCCCTTCAGTATTCGGACACCCTTTTTTTCATTCTATGTATGATTATTTATCTGAGCTTTATCTTACATCATATTACCTTGTGCAATCTAATTTTTTAATGTAAAAATCTGTGGTATAAGTACTATGTCTAATCACGTAGAGTCCATGATATTATTTTAATTCGTTAGTTGGTACTTGGCATGGATTTGGTAATATTCTGTCATCCACTCATTAATCGTATTAACAAATAATAATAGTTATCGTCAGTCATCGACCTTTTGTCTCACGACTGCCCGAACTAGTATATTGTCCCCAGTGTATATTGCTCAGTATACTATCCCAATATACTTTGTAGGAAGGAGAAGGTTATTTTTACGTTGAAGAAGGCGCGAACAAGGGAATATCACTTGTAAAATTTACGCCTGTTAAATTGATTCGAACCGAAATCGGCAGTCATCGCAAAGGGTCAATAAACGAATAGCCATAAAAACCGAAGACTTGAGTAGAATCAGTAAAACCTTAACTCAACCTGCCCCAAAATGCTTTTCCTTCTGCTCCGAGATGTGAATTACTTTCGTCAATTTTATAGCCGGTATTCGTTTTCATTCCTAATTTTGTGATCTCTATTCTCACTTCCTCACCCGAATTTTGAGTATTGCATTCAGTGTCCCTCACTGTTCATCTTTGTATTGACTCGTACCACTGAAAGGCATTGTTATGGTTTGAATTTTTTCAAGTCCTAAAGTACGAGTCATTTCCCGTGACAGGTCACGGTTTGACAAAACGACCGTATTGTGTCTTCCTTCCATGGTCTTTCCATTCTAGTGAAGTTTCAACATAGCAGCTCATGTATGGATTGCATAATTTCGTTTCAATTTTGTGTGCTCGCGAGGTATTTTTTCAATTCCGCATTAAAATAACTATCGGGGAAAAAGGGTGATTTGGAATCACAGGAAGGAGGCCTTGGACAAGTGGAACGCTTTTCGTAAAAGTAGTCAACGGTTCTACGTGTGGAACTGGTTGCGTATAAACTGCGCCAAATTCTATGCGTCAAATATCATTCGCATTTGACCGTGATTCGAATCGGGATCCCTGGACATCGGGCCGAGTGTTTTAGGCAATTAACCTACCTAGTTGTTCACTCACTATGTGAAATTCTAGGGATTTTTACTGGAACAAGATGCTTTTACGAAATACCGTAAATGTTACAAGTGATCGTAGTCTTGCAAAATCTGCCATAGTCCACGAGGTTCAAAGCCAACGTTTACACAAAAATATGCTGCTTCCCTTTTGACAAATTCAAAGAACTGTGGGCGATTCCGCGACAGTGACTTTAATGGAGTCATCCGAAAACGTGCGTTAAAATACGTCATTCAAGCCTCTAGACATACAAGTCGAAGAGAACGCCTTGGTAGCTTAAATGGCTGAGGAATTTGGCCAAATAGAAAGGGATCCGGGTTCGGACCTTGATTCAGGCGAATGATTTTTATGATTTGAAATTAATTCATTTTAATGGAAATTAGCGGATAACCCAGGATAAAGTTGATGTTGGGGCATCTGTCGCAGCTCTTTGCTTTTCAAATGTTTCATTATAGTTAAAATTTTAAATTTCCATTCAATCTCGCATTAGACAATTTTAAATATCTTTTTCAGCTGTTGATACGCTTTCAGTTCATTATTATTGCTAATATACTAATTTAAATATAAAAAACACAAGAAATAACGTTACCGATAATACGTGAGGGTCTCAGTTCATGTTTACGATTGGTATTTCACTAGGTTAATGTAGAGCATGTATCCTCATTGCCGGCGAGGGCTTTTACAAGTTAACTCGGATATAGCTTATCCTTGATTGTAAATAATTTTGATGGTGAATTAACCTTTTCATATTAAGTTAGCGAGTCTCTCTGAGAGAACTTGAGTGTAACACGAAACAGGTGACGAGACGTGTCACTTGTTTAATACTTCAGGCACAATACGTTTGGGCCCGGGCTTCAACCGCCAGTGCTCCTTGCCAATTTGGTTCCTTGATGACATTGATGAAGCCGTCCGCGTTGCGGGCCTTAACACTGCAGACACGAGCGATCGAGGAGGCCTTGACAACCGTGTCTCGAAACGCCAAGTTGCCGCGCCCGTAAACTCGAATCCACCCCCAGACGTTGCGGTGGTTGATGAAGTGGCGTGAGGGGGAATGAGAGAGAGTAACTGGGATTAATGGCGAGGGGTGGAGTTCCCCGCCGCGACGAAACTAGAGAGGTGCGTGCCCGTGTGGGCGACTGCTCCCTCTTGAGCGGGGACTTCTGATTGTCTCATTCCTTTTTGATGTGTGCGGGCCGAGTGAAGTGAAGTCCACGGACGACGACTACGTCTCCTCGCCGTTAAGGTCTCCTCATTCCGCGGTCGACGACGCGTTAATATAGAAAGCGTAATGCTGTCGATAATTGAATGCTGACAGGGCGTCTGTTTCCCTTGGGGGCTCGCCTTTGTTCGCGCTGACGGAATGAGCAAATAGAAGTTCAGTTCAGTTCATAAGATGTTCACAAGTTCAGTTCATAAATGTACCGGTCAAAGTAGGTTTTCGATGTACCCAGGAACTAAGAACAGCTATCTTCCACACTCCCACCAGATTCTCACTAATGAAACTGACGCAATGCATTGCAATTAACCATTTTTAGATCCACGTATTTTCTGCCTCCTATAAATCCATCCAATATGCCTTATCTTTTCCTCCACCTTCTCAATTAAACCCAATATTTTATCCTCTTTTCACAGTTGTTACCATTCCACTCCTTTCCCTCCTAGAGTTTCTATCACTCTTTAGCTTTCATTCCTTTGTGGCTATTTCACTTTTCCGACGCCCTCCACACCCAAATTTGAAAAGCACTTAATCTACACTTATCCTCCTGTCCCAGCGACCAATCTTTAAACCATACGAAACTACACTCCGCATCGAAGTTTTCGCTATTCTTACGCCTTGTAAGTAGCAGCCTCTTCTTTGCACAAACTTTTTATCCATCTTATGCGAGGTTCTTGCTGATTTACCCATTTTTATATGAAACATTTTCTAGATAGGTGAACTCTACCTGTTCTAGTCAATTACCTCCAAGTCTCTGATTCGTGGAAGTTTTCACGATGCATTACCTGTGCTCTTTGTTTATTTTTGTTCAATTGTTATTTCCCCTTGATTTGCCTCCCGTTTGAGTTTTGTAAAGTTTGGTGAAACATAATTTTGATTTTTCTGTCTGGCATTTTCTAGAACCATTCTGGTTAAATCGTATTGGCTAATTTGATAAAAACCTTTTTCCCTTCATAGTTTAATTGTAAGTTATAAATATGGAATGAGAAATAGTGTTATCACAGTAGAGGGTGCATGTATTTGTGCGAGGACTTAGTTTTATTTACATAATTCCTTACTATTAATTAAAAGCACTTGAATAGTAGCGTTCGTATTAAATATATCGTCATAGTATTAGTTGAAACTGAAATTAATCATGGAACTGCCATAAAATCCAAAAACTAAGCATTGAAATTGTAGTAAATGGTCTAACTTCGATCAATTTTTATTAGGTAATCTACCGGTTGAGGTAGGTTTTGGATGGCAACCTATTCTATATCTGGTCCCTCTTCATCTCTGTGTACTTCTTTCCTCCCTTCACCCCGTCCAACATCCCTATCTTGTTCTTGCTCTTTCCTCGTTTGCTCAACATCCTCTCCTCTATTACCTTCTTCAACATTCCATTACCGCTCAATACACCTTTCATCCATTTTTCCTGCCTCCATAGGATTTCTCTCAACAAACCCCTCTCCTCGCCCACCGTCTCCAGTACTTCCTCATTTGTTTTCCTTTCGGTCCATTTCACCTTCTCTATTCTTCTTCACACCCACATTCCAAAAGCCTCCAACTTCGATCAATAAGAAATAAATATTAGTTTTGCAACTTTCTTAAAAAAGGAAAGATGGTTCATAAATTATCACTCACAGCTATAAAAAATTTTTTTTAAGCATGAAATATATTATATCCTGAGGATGTACAGAAAATTAATTATTTGTTCTGCAAAATATTGTGATCCAGAAAAGCTCAATGAATTTCCCTAGAAATAATGAATAATTGATGCAAAAGTCCTTCAAAAATGCAATATGAACGCAATTCACTGCAAGATTGGAAAAAATCATTCTTCCTCTTTTGAGAAATTTCCTTAGTTTATTTTACACCGTTGTCTTATGTCGACCGCGGACCATTCTAAAAAATGCCTCTAATTGGATTCAGACTGTTAGTTTCAGTTCTTTCCTAAATATTTCGTTTCCATGGTAAAATGCACGCATGATTCATAATAACAAAGGTGAAAACTTATAGGTGCTATGCCACATATAGAATTCTGTTGAAAAGTACGTTGTTAATATGGATATTCACGACTTCCACGAAGTGAAGCCTGAACCCATGAAGTTTGGGTACATGATATTGAAAGACTAATGTAAAAACAGTGTTTCTCGAGCAGCTCGAAAACGAGGAAACACGTTGTTGGGTGATGACGAATGCATGCATAATCTTTTACACATCAAAGGGTGTGTCGATCCGTGTTCCTCCTTTGTCAAACTAATGTCTGGAAACTTCTACGTTAACCCTTTGAAACCGTGTCACAATTTTTTTCAATGTCATGTAGACATGCATGTCAAAAGCATGTCATAGGGCAAAGGGGGGGGGGAAGGATCGTGTAACGGCTCCAAAAAAAACATTTACTTTACGTCGCAAGCACAGTTATAACCTACATTTCCCCACGTAAATTGCAATTTTCAAGTAATGCATGATAGAATTCGGCAGTGGTTGTGAATTTTTATTTTTTTTACCCCCTAATTCCTTGTCTATGCCGTAGTTTAATTAAATTGCATTTTGCAAAGGAGTGACGTAGGATGAAGTGCTCTTTCAACGCATTAATGAATCCCATGGTACTAACGAGCGACGCGTGCTTATTCGAGCTTTTTTTCCCCTCCCAAATTCCTCTCTAATTTCAGGATTTGGATTTTATTTCTGCTAACCGCACGACAGCGACCGTAATTGTTATAACCGCTCCCATCCAAATTATTAATTAATTACTATTACCACCCCCAACTCGGCGGCAAAATCTTTCATTATGCAATGCATTGTAGTGGTATGTACAACCACCAAAACACACTGCACGTACTGCATACGAAACTCAGACGTCAGTGGGGCAAAATTACTGAACTAATTCGCGGAGGGGTATAGATCAAAAGGGAAACGTCATAAAAGGGTTTCGTTATGCACGTATCTAATGTTTCCGCTTTTGTGCAGCAAATACCCCCCCCCCCCCGGTGGGTCTTTGAACCCGCGACTCCCAACGACTTAGCGGAACAATTAGCTTTTACTACATTTACCGTGCGGTGAATCGATCATTAGCCTTAATTGCAAGCATCCGTGTTTCCACTGGCCGTAATAAAAAAAGAACGACGTTTACCGTCGTGATGTACGAGTTGGATATAAATTTTTGCTGCGCGAGGCCCGCGTTGAGGCAGTGCGGAAATCGGATGTGCCACCTCTTCACTGGATGAATCTCCTTAACCTCCCTCTTTCCACTGTATCCCAAAAATCCCATCCCCCACCCTACCACCCAATGCCACCCGCCCCCGAAACAGCACAGGCATCGCGGGTGAACGTCCCTCCTCCCGAGTCGTTGAACCTCTGTACTTTTTTTTTTCAAAGTCTGTGCGACCATGTGCGACTTGGGTGATCGCGATTTTCTCATGTGAATTATTTCAGGTCTCGTTGTGAAGCAAGTTTTATTAATTTTAAGGATTATACCATGGAAAGGATGAATTTTAAATAGGTATTACCATTACAAGCAACTGTCGTACCAAATTTTGACTTGCCTGATTCAAAATGTCCTTAAATCTTATACTAAATATTGCAATTACTCATTTTTTAGGTCTTCATGCTTTCTGCCTCCTTTTATTCCGTCCAAAATGCTTATTCCTTTCCCAGCATCCACTCCCCTCTTATTACAAATGCTTTCAGCACCACTTTTCCTCTCTCTCTCTCTCTCTCTCTCAGTGTCTCCTGCAATCCACTCGCTCCGTCTTTTTTTGAATTTCTGCCGAAAGTCGTCTTTCTTCACCCACCATACGTATCACTTCTTTGCTTGTTCTTCTTTCTATCCTTTTTATTTATTCCACTCTTTTTCACGCCCACGAAGTTGTCCAATCTCCACGCCTCAATAGCGATGCTTCCAAACGTTAAAAAAGTACGTTCCACATTAGAGTTTTCATGAGTCTTTTCTTTGCATAATCACTCTAAGATTCCTTTCAATTACTCCTACCTCTTCGTAAAGGCTTCTTTGCCCAGTGCAATTATTTTTTTATCGTTGGTAATACTTTGCCTACCCACCTACAGATAACATCCTAAACAGGTAAACCTATCTATCTTTTCTAGTTTACGCCGTCCATATTAAATGTTTAATTTATCCTTCCATTTTCTTGAGAATTTCACGAGGCAATTAAGTACGTTTTCCCCCTACCAGATTCTTCGCCCGGATTATGCGGGTGTAATAAGTTATAAGGTTCTGGGGAGGGATATAACAGGGGTCTGGGGAAGGTGCAGAAGGGAAACGCATTGCGTGAAGGATCTTACGTAACACTTTATCCGACTCTGTCTTGAGTTTACACTATAATTGTTACGTTTTACATCATTGTTGGGCCTTCTTGGTTGGGAGGTAACGGAAGCATAAGAATTAATTTTTTCATGAAAGTAAAAATCCCTCGCAAGTAACAGTGGAAAATTGGACTTATTTTAACTCCACAGTACATTGATAGACGATATGAAAGAGAAAATTTACCAGGAACTGCCCATAGAATCAGCCAATGTGATCAATCAAGTTTTTCCTTGCACAATCGTTGACTACAGCAACAGGAAACATATGTTTTGATCAGCGATACTTCCCGAATCAACTCATCCTTAATCAACAATGAATTTTTTTCTAATGACTGGTGATTTAACACCCCCCGCCACACACCCTCGTGCCGGCCGGCTTGCTGGGTAGTATGTAAATGTAAAGGGGCCTCTCTCGTTCTCTTTTTTTTGTACTGTTATTCCCCCAACCCCCCTAGCCATCTTTTTTTCTTTCTTTATCGTTCTCGCTTCTTTGTCCGCCTCCACAAACCCTCCCTCCCGACCAATAACCATTGAATTCGACGTCTTCCTCCCCACGCCCCGTTCCATTATGAAAACCGCCCCTCCCCGCCACAAGCCGTCCCCCGCGCTCCTCTTGCAATCGTCTCTTTCTCCTCTAGCGGCCCATATACCCTCCCTTTCCCAAAACCAAGCCGCCAGTCTTTCCACCCTCGCACTATTAAAACGGGAGAGGAACTTTGATTGCGTAATAAAGTTCTGCGCGATCCCACCCCTCTACCTCCTTATTGCCACCCCCTCCTACACCCTCACCCCTATTTCCTCTCGTAAAATAGTTAAGAACAGCCGTTCCCAGTTGCCTGCTAAAGCTTCACACTCACACGTTCGCGTCCCGCCCCTATAGGCTTCATCTTTTTCATGTCCTTAATAAGAATTCCTCCATGCTTCCTGCCGTCACGTGATCCTCCGTGAGAGGAAGGATGGAAGGAGATTGGATGTCTTGCGGTGTGCGTATTTCCCCTCTCCCCTTAAGGTTTCCCATGCTTTAATTAGTTTTATCGTCCGTTGAGGCTTATTTATTTTTTTCCTCCTCAAGCATCTAAACTGAGGGGGCACGCGTGTCGATTTTAGCGATGAGTTTTAGAATTTATATTTGAATGACGACATGAGCAACGTTGAGTGTCACCGTAGGTACTATCGTGAAAGTAGTGCCGCGTTCAAGTTGCGCCAATCGTCAATGTTTTTAGCTGCTTTCATACTGTGCTTTTTGGACATAAGAAACCCTTATAGCACAGTTCTCCAACATTCATCGTAATCAGGAGAAACTCTTATAATGCAAACAGAGTTGAAAGTGTGATTCATTGATCTTCGAATGCGAATATAGTATGAATTCAGCATAACTGAATAATGTTTGAAATATTTACACGCCGTTGAGTGAAGATAGTGGGCTAAATGAGAGTTAAATCCTAAAAAAAAAAGGTTTATACTTTAGGACATGGGTAGTTATTCCACCTCAATTGCCACAAACGTACACACCTGCGCATAATTTAATTTATAGCGACATAGAGAGTCAAACCTCCATAGAACATTCTATTTATTACGTATATATAGTTGTGAGATTTTTGAAAAATGAGGAATAAGTTATTCATTTAAATTAGAGGTCTTAACTAGACCATATGGAAACTATATTGGAAATTTTTTTGACAAAAATTGCCCTAGTAATAGGGACGTAAGGAGAAATAAATCATGTTGATTTTTGTCGTCTGCGGCCGGGAAGAAATTCATTTTATTCGGATGTCATCTGCCTTCACACCCAGTTGTAATAGTTCCTTTCTGTAATGATATTTTTTAACTAATAATCCGAAAGCCTCTAACTTGTTCTTCACATTGGATTACTAAGTAAGAAATAATGACAAGCAAAATCGCAAACCATCAATTCCTAGTTGAAGGGTAACCCATCTCTTCGGGAATCATACCCCAGACCCCTGAAGTAGCAGGGCGAGAATGTTACTCTGCCCCATCCGAGGTTGTATAAACTCTTTGCCGTAAACCATATCATACACTTTATCCCAAATACTTACATAATTCCCAAAAGCTTGTTTGCAGTCACCTGGGCAACGAGACTTAGGGAAAGGTGAAAACGGTCGTTATGTTCACATAACGAGGGCAAAGATAACAAAAACTTGAACTTTTTTCCTTTTTTTTGGAAAAAAAATCATAATTTAACATTGGAGCTATTCTCCAGGATTCTTGATCCCCAGCTGGACTTACGGATAAAATTCCATAACTGATTATTGCTTATTTTAGGTGAAAAAAAGGCGCAGATATTCGCACATTAGAAAAGCTACAGCATCACAAGTACTAGGAGACAGGCTACTGAAGAAAGGAGCAAAACTTTCGCAACTCAGGTCCATTGAATGCCACACAGTGCAATATAATGAAAATTTTCCACTTTAACCAATTCTCGGTGCGGCGTTGACTCCCGATAGACTTTTAGAAACGCTTTTTATACGTACGTGAGGGTCTATGCTAGCCCTGAAGTTTTGTCTACGCGAAAGGCATCGCCGAATCAATCTCATTGTGGCCACTTCACGGCTGACTCTCCGCCCTCTCCAACTTTCTTCAGCGGAGTCTTCTTACCGCCTTTCTTCCTCGGCACTCTCTCAAACTGCGAGTCCCTCTACTTATTTCCGTCCCTTGTTTCGCCCCATTAGGCTCCTTTTCTTTGTGCCGTTCCTCCACTCTCTTCTTCGCGGTCCCGTGCTTAAACCGTAACCCTTAAGCACCCCAGCCTCATTAGTTCTTTTTTTTTTAAGGGGTCCATTCACATCCTTTTTCGAGCCGCTCGATGTTTTTAGTGGGATCGCAAGGGGTCTTAGTGCAGGAGCCAACTCGTGCGGAATGCCTTCCTTCAACGGTCCCTGAGCGTGGAAGACTACGGAGGATATTAATTTAAAAGGAGGTACGCCAATTAGTGAGGGAAGGTGGTCCGCACTTTCGTTCGTTCTTTCGAGTGTTTTTTTATCACCATTCGTCTCGAATCATGGATGCTACGTTGTTTTTTCTCGCTCCGAATCGTTAGGCGTATTTAATTTTTTTAATGGGACACAAAAGTTTTTCTCAATGGCCAATCGATGAAAGCCTCTCGGCATCCTTTCACGGCGCAAAATCAACCCTCATTCTGCACTGGGGCTCGGTAAAAATTAATGTTTCCCTACAATGGGATTAAACCCGCGCGAAGTCTATAATAAGGTGATATCGGAAAGTTTTCCCTTAACGCTATTAAGTGAGGAAGTTAATAATAAAGACTTTAACCGACCTACAGACGACTGTTTAGCAAATTGGGTGCGTATAGGAGTTTTTTTTCCATGAAAATGTTTTCATTGATTTTCAGCTGATTACTCCTCCGTAATTCATCTCTTTATGTGGAAAGCAAAAGAAATGCGGGTGTAGGAGTCCTTCTAACCTCGCCAAAAAATAATTTCGCATAGCATCTCAAGTTTCACTTCAGAAAGTAACACTTTTATTTCGCACTGGGTTAACGTTTCGCTGAGCATGTTAACGTGTGAGCTCGTATTCAAGTCGCATCATAATGGTCAACTTACTGAGAAGCAAGCATGTACGTATAAAAACGGGATAAGTAGTTAATGTAATGGGAACTCTCTGATAACCTTGCATTAATTCTCATCCGCTTCGGTTATAATCTCAGTCGGGGAAGTCGGAATCTCTTTTGCTTCCCTCCCTCCTTGACTTATATAATAACGATAATTACCCTGGATGAATGTGACGACCTCAAACCTGCGCATGCGTGCTGATGGGGAATGTTACTTCCACATGCCACCAGGAGTGCTTCTGAAGGTCATTTTGTTTGTGGTCTACAAGCACAAGTGCATTAGTTTTCAGCATACCTTCGCATGTCAATAAAGTATTGTGGGTATTCAGATTTCCACTGCACGCTTTTGGAATGTTTTTCACTAACGTAGTGCCGACGTGAAGACTACTAGATTTCAGGTCTTGGAACACTTGTGATACGATATGGTTTAAAAATCACTTCTTCTTCCAAATCAAGTTCCCATTACATCTGGTCTAATCCCATTACATCAGTCTGGGAGGATCATGGTTGCCACTCAATGGGAAAATCAAAAAATCACGAACAAGTCGGGGTTTTTCTCATTTTCTTACGGAAAATCGGGAAAACTTGTGAGAACAAGGCCAATTTTTTTAAAATGCATGAATCTGGTATGCGATCCGGGCATAGGAATTGAAAATTTTCAATGAAAATGACGTTTCTTTTTGTTGTTAGACATGGACATGGTTTTTTTTACTGTGGACCATCATCAGGTCCTTGCTAAAACTACAATCATAGTTTCGGTCCTCCGGCTTCAGACATACCAGTCGCTCGCAAAGGGACGAGAGATAATCCTCATGAAAATAATTAATAAGACACGTAACACTTGGGGAAAAAAATCGAGTAAAAAACGCTATGTCCCTCGTGAAATATTAGGGAATGGGGAAAAAATGGGGGGAAAAAAGTCAAGTTTTTGATGGTTGTCTTCATCCAAGCAACCTGTAAGTAACTAGAGAAGCAGGACGAAATCTTTAAAAAGGCAGAAAATTCATCCACATCTACACACAAACTTTGCAAGCCGCCGCAAGGGCGTGTGGTTGAGGGTTCCTAGGGCACCAGTCATACATGCAGAAATACGATTTTTGGATACATTCGTTTGTTAAATGTCAAAAACCACAAATATCAAAACACTGATGCATATACGCGCATATATACTCATATACATCATACAATAATTAACGTGCTTTCCCATTTCATCAATTTTTTTATTGCTAAAATGTTTTAATACTTCGATGATAATAATTTAATCTCAATACTTGAATCTTTCTGTGATGGTGTACGTGTATATCTCTTTGACTTAATCCCGATGGTCGAATCTATTAATTTTTTTATGTCGTAATACTTTTTCTAAAAATTTGTGACAATACCCTACAGCCTACCCTAACCGTTAGATTACCTATTATGATAATAATACTTATTCTCTCTGTTGAGCTAGAAAACTCAGTTGCCCTGTACCTTTCTAAAATTCAAGGCTTTGCTTACTCTCTTCGAAAAATAAAGAGGCTACCAACTGATTCCTCTAGAATACCCGTCACGCTTACTTACTCACTTCTCGTAGCAATTTTGAAAAAACCCTAGTGGATTTTCTCTGAACTGTATCCATTACCTTAATGAACTTTTTTTCTCCCATTGAATCACCAATACATGGTGCATACCCCAAATTTGGCATAATTAAAGCATAGTAAAACCTCTCTCATACGTTTCCATTACAGTTTCCTACGAGCCGTGTAATGAAACTTTGCCTTCTGTAAGGCTGACCCGAATATTCTTCCAATGTTTGTAATGTGTGTAAAATTAAAGGCTTCCGTCGATATTTTGAATTTTCCATTTTACGCATTTCTTTGGTATTTTTGGAAAATACTTTTCTTATAATTGTGTCATTCATCCTTAAAAAATTCGTGGCGTTTTTAGTACTCTTCGGTGTGCCTTTGTCCCACCTCTCGTGGTTCTTGCTCAAGGGTGGGGTTTCCACGTGTCCCCGAAAAAAACTGTCGTAAGAGCGAATGTTTGCTGCAGCGTTTGAAATTTTCAGCATGCGTGCTTCTCTCTATGATTGAGGTTTCCGGCTGCTTTCGCGCCTACCGCACACGAGGTGACTAATTGTATTTTGTGTGTTGTGTGTGACCAAATCTTTTGTCCACGCCGCACCAAATTCCATCTATGAAGGCCACGGTGCTTCGGGGAATGCTCCCCACATTATTTGCAAGCGGAGGCTTCCTTTTCAATGCGACCCACTTGGCCCTTGGAGATACCCTATGGTACGAAAACAGTTTTGAAGCGACGAGAAATCGTGGCAATGTTGGCCATAACTCATGGGAAATGCTCTTTTGTCCTTGAACCCATATCATAAATCACACGAATTAATAAGGTTTCAGTGACGATGGGTATTTTTTGCGAATATTTTCAGCAAAGTCTATCTATATGTGTTTTCCGTTTTAATTTTAATTCTTGAGTATTCTTGAGACTGAGTTGATATTGTTTTTATTTGACGGATTCTGTGTTTGTCCACGAGAAATAGAATCGCACCCTCGACGAATTTCAGTCTAAATGCTTTGCAGTCTTAAAGTAAATGGATGACTGTTCACGATTCTGGATTGAAAATCCCAAGGATGAGGTGTTAGTGTTAAAACATCGACGGAAAATCAGTTTGGTTCCCTTTAACATAGTTTTTTTTTC
The DNA here is from genome assembly GCA_037158775.1 of Hetaerina titia. Taxonomy (NCBI): domain Eukaryota; kingdom Metazoa; phylum Arthropoda; class Insecta; order Odonata; family Calopterygidae; genus Hetaerina; species Hetaerina titia. The sequence continues at coordinate 30,721,364 of CM073772.1, forward strand.
TTGCGATAAACTCGCGTGTTAATATCAGGAAAAAATGTCCTATTCAATGGTGACCGGCATTCGAACATGCATTTTCTTAACGCGAATCCAGTACACTATTCATCCTAATGAAGTTTACGGAACGAAATGAACCCATATTTGCTTGGTTTAACCTTCCTTACTCATAACAGCAATAATTTTCTATTATTGGAAATCCCTTTCATGATCAAAGCGCTGGGAAGGCGACATATAACGTGGTAATTGTGATGTACTACGTGGTACCTTGACGATTAACGAAACCGCACACCATGACCATGGAATAATTTTATTTATGCGTTGAACATCCCAAGAGACTCATTAACTGGTGGACATAGGCGCACAGTTATCATTTGTATCACCTATAAGTGGAAATCGGCTGAGCGAATGGGAGTTTGGTAAGGGAATCATATTGGTGAGATATAGTGAGTCTGAATATTTTTGACTTAAATCCGCAACTACAATAAGCGATATAGCATTAGTTCTGGATTTTCGTCACGTCTCAAACACTCCATACTTTAACTATAATGGCTAAATACAGTTTTTTGTGGTTAATGCCTAAGTGGTGGCCTAGTAAGTTGAGCGATGATATCATGACCAGAGGATCAAGGTTCAAATGTAAGGTGATGTCATTGGATAAACTCCATCAGAAATTCTGGTGGTGCGATTTTTGTTATTGGACACCCACTGGAAATCGGAGAAAGAACCTAGACAGTAAGCGATGAATATGCGACTTTTACGTTAAGATCTAGGTGAAATGTATTCTTTTCAATTAAAAAAATAGTATTCTGGTTGATCTCTACGAAGGAAATCTAATTGTTCGGGTGAGAGTAATGCATTCTACATTTCAGGGTTTTAAATTAATTAATCATAATTTTGTGCATGTTCTCCGAGAGTGGTTACGTTAAAACAATATTTAAACGGACTTGCGTGATAATTATTCCCAAGCTGATATGACCTTAGGGATGTGAACATAAAAAGGGGAAAATTTCTTTGCTCTAACTAGTTTTCAGGGTGATTTTGATGTTAAAAAATAATAGTTAAAATGATAAAATTAAGTTCCACTCAATGTCCATGTGTTGATGAGCAGAAAAGAGAGATACCCCACGATAGGGCTCAAGTCCGTGAGTTCACCCCTTTTCATTTTTAACTTGTGACATTGTGGGCGTAATTTTTACATTGAATTTATTACTAATTATGTTATGATCTGGAATTTTTGTACCTAAAAATTCACGATAATTCCCGTTTTCCCATATTAATTTGTCGAAGTAGAAGATCGCATTGACATTGCGTATTGGTATAGCAGTCACGCACTCAGTGCACTTGTAGTGTTATGCATGTATGCTGTGGGCTTTTCCATGTATAATATTGTTCACTAGGTATGACTAATGAAATCAAATGCATCGTGGGCGGGAGTAATTCTATTGTGTTAACTCCCTATTAAAAATATAAACAGCAATAGTAGTCAGCATTTATAACAACTGTATGAAATTGCGCAAACATCTTATTCGTTAATTTAAGAAGGACGACATTTTTGGGACAAGGTTTATGTGAATTTTTCATTTCCAATTGAAAAACTAATTATTGTGCCCAATATGAATCGACTTCTCCATGGAGTAACTCTACAACCGTCTTCATCTGCACCTTCTCCGGATTCGTAATAAAACCTGTGAATGTAATTGGGGTGATGCTCAGCTTATTGTTCGATATTTGAAAATGTCCCTTTTTTCGCAACTCTTACCTACTATGTAGTTTCTTCTTCAAAAAAATCTATTTTGATGCATCAATACTTCATCCAACGTCTCCGTCCCTCGCGCAACCTCTATTCTCACTCACCCTCCCCTCTCCTTTCCTTCAACCCCCAATGCCCCCTCGTCATCCTCACCTAATCCCCTCATTCCAGTTCATTCCCCCCCGTCACCTCTCCTCGCCGTACCCTGTGCGTCTCTAGGATACGCAATCTGCTTAAGCGCGGCAGCAATTTACGAGCGAACCCTGGAGAAATGGAAAATTCGGTTTAATCCTTCGCGTGCGTTATTACATTTTGATCCTTACTTATTTGTGACGAGCGTTCCGTCTCCAATTTATTATTTTGAAGAGCGCCGTTTAAACTGCTCGTCCCTCGCATTGTCGGGATTAATTGTGATTTTTAGATATATTTTCGCATTCTCTCGATTTCATGAATTCAGCAACTATCCCTGTTGTAAATGTTCGCTGTGACGGGAGGTGGTGTGTGAAATGTGGCCTTTTCCACGTTCTTGCTGGAACTGGAACTATTTTTTCCGGGACGTGTTGTATTTAGTGTTGTCCGGATCTTCTTTCGTGGCACGAATGGAAAAGTTGGTTCAATTTCCACGAATTAGCTCGCTTCGTTTGTGACTCGAGTTTTATCCGCTGACCGACGGCGAGCAGATGAGCGGGTTATCACTGTTGGTAACGTGGACGTTAACGTAACCCGCTTTAAGTTTTAGGTTCGAATTAGCTTTATTAAGCGTAAGATCAGAGAGGAGGGAAATTCATCCACAATGAACATCATTCATTCATCGCCATTCTTATATTCACGTGGGAATTTTTATATAATTTGCAATAGGTGGCATAAATCCGATTATCGATCAAGAATAGTGCGATAACATTTTCAAGACTGTATTATCGTTGAAATGGAGGGAAATTATAATGTATCGAAATCATTTGATCACATTATGTAACGTGTTCGTACGCATCGCAAATCAGCTCGTTCTTTCTGTGAACCTAACTACCTGAGCTTTTGGAAGTAATTTTACTGGATATCCGTGTATGCGCCATAATTAGTAAAAATATCTTTTTGTTTTATACTCGTACAAAAAACCAAAACTGATCCTTTTATCTAAGGGAATTTTTCAAGGATATTCTTTTCTTCATGTATTGATATAATGACGCTGAAATTTATTAATATGATAAAAGTCATTAACCCAAGACGGTCATGCGAATGAAAAAATAAACATTAATGGAAAAAGGAGAGCTCTCAATCCAGCTTTCCATCCAGATTTATTATTATTGTTTTCAACTTGTCCTTAGTCTCCTACCCAGATGCGCTAAGGGATACGTTAATTATATAAAGCACGCGTAATCTCTTATGGAAGGGAATAAAAATAATACATTTGTAAAAGATTTCATTTGAATTAAATACATTTCTTTGTGATTATTTTTAGCTTTTGTACGCGATCCAAAATGACTTGTTAGCACACCATTTTATTGTAATTCATAGTTTTAGAATTTAGAGAATTTTCTGTCAAATGAAGTCTGATAATAGTATGTAGTACCTTCTGGATTTTATTTCGAAAGGAGTTTCAAAATTGAGCTCAAGAGATTTATTCGTATAGGCCAAGAGATATGGTATTTATCGGTATTCCAATAAATAATAGAACTTTTCGCGTACTTCCTAACTAGAAATTTCCCTTGTTTGTTGATATCTCTTGAGCCTACTGGGAAAGGAAAAGAATTATTTCTGTGGATTTTGTTTGTTTGCTCTAAAAGTTTGAAGCAGACGGTTCGAAAGACTTTAAGCTATCTTTCTGCAGTAACCGGACTTCCTGCCTCATGCCGAAGGGTAAAAACACCCGCAGTTTCCTCGAAATCATTACATATAATCTCAGCAGCGGAGAGAAATGATTGTGAAAATTACTCCCACATCAAGGAATTCCTTGCGTTTGCCGCCGTTTTTATCAACCAGTGTAATTAGCGTGCTGCATCCCTCAGACCGCTTTTGCTTCTCCAAAGAGTAGCGTAATGCCATAATGAGATTTTCCACTACGCAGCTGCAATATTGGTATGGAAACCGGCTGCCCATCGTATTTGCGAGGCAGGTAAGAGCGAGCTGAGTAAACCAACGCAAGCCTCCGCTTGAGGCGAGACCTACTTAACCCCGTCCTAGATTAAAGGTGCGAATCCGGATATTTTTTTGCTCGTTGATGAAGCAATAATCAGTTTTGCAATTTTCCTCTGCCGTTCGATCGCCGTTCCTGCGGCGTATGATGATCATTCCGAAAAGGGGTGAAAATGGTAGAATGGCGATAGCATCCGTGTTATCGTTGGATTAGCAGTGATTGTTGGTCAAGTTTTATCTTGAAATAATGTCATTTCTCGGTCAAGTAAAACGTATGTGGGAGTAATTATATTTTAATATGTGCCCATCGTTAATGGCTGAAATTAATTAATATTTCGTCAAAGGCAAATGTGATCCACCCTTAGAACTCAACTAAAATACCTCGGAAACAAGTCCGGAATGTGATGCTGAAGCAGGGACGACATTTTGGTGTCTATATCGTCTTATATGCATGAACTCATTCCTTCGAGAAGTTTTCCAGTTTTGGAAGAAGTTCCCACGTATTTGTAGGCCCGAGTGCATTTTGACTAATGACTATGATAAAAGTTTTTTTTACCATGCTAGTTTTCATAAAAATTGATGTAGAAAATTCCAAGATATAACACATAACTCTGATGACACAACCATCCGAAGAATTATGAATTAATGATACAGATATGCATGTCGTTCTCACTGAAAACTGATAATATGCACGAGATAATATTAAAGTTTTAATGGCGTCAACATCACAGCACTTTTCCGTCTATGTTTATGTAATAGCAATTAATATGTGGGGAAAAAGTTTCCAAATTCTTCCTACCCTGAACTATTCCAAAATGAAATTTAGAGCACTTTTCAAAAATTGACAAAAGCCTCGTATTAGTTCTTAAAAACTGTACATTCACGTCTTATGTGTTTACTGAATACGCATGAACGGGTGTTCTTTTTATCCCTCGTCTATTGATAGATAAACTAAGGTGACAAAAGTGACTCGTGAAGCTACGTTCGAGCCTTCTTCAATGTTCCTGCATATTTTTAATGGGAAGATTACACCCTATTGATTCAAACTGAATTTCACCGAACCCAAAAGTCTTCAAGTCATCTACGTATATCTGTCCTGACTGCTGTAATACGGTGCCTAGGGTATTTATTTACGATATTTTTCCTTTCCGTAGTTTGGAGCTGCTACCTGTTACTGAGGTCCCACCTTAAATGGTGTATACTGGCCATCTCATCTCCCAAACCTGGCACTGCCGGACATTGTTCAGGTGCCGATAGTTTTGCGGTAACTCCGTAATATAATCTCAAAGCACGTCAGTAATTTTTTATGAACGTCGTTGAAGCAGGAGGATAGACGTAGGCTTTTGAAATATGGGTGTGGAGAAGAATGGAGAAGGTGAAATGGACCGAAAGGAAAACAAATGAGGAAGTACTGGAGATGGTGGGTGAGGAGAGGGGTTTGTTGAGAGAAATCCTAAGGAGGCAGGAAAAATGGATGAAAGGCATATTGAGCGGCAGTGGGATGTTGAAGAGGGTAATAGAGGGGAGAATGTTGGGCAAGCGAGGTAAGGGTAGGAACAGGATAGGGATGTTGGACGGGATGAAGGGAGGAAAGAAGTGTTCAGAGATGAAGAGGGACCTGATGTAGAGTAGGTTGCTGGATTGGGTTTTCTTTGGAGTTACAAAAAATAGTCATTTGATAGTTGTGTCCATCCAAAAACCTACCTTAACCGGTAGATTACCTAATAATAATATGTAAAATTTTCAAAAAACGTGACGTGCGCTCGCAGCTCTCTCGCGCTGTCAAATTTTAAGGTAGAAAACTGTCGTGGTAAGCCGTTTCATTGGAATTTGGAGTAAAGAATTTGGGTCTAACATGGATGCAAGCAAGTGTCCGAGTGTTTATGTTAAATCCCATAACACTTTCGTAAAATCTCTTTCTCTTAATTCCAAAAATTACAGGTATTACCTGTTTTTAGTCTCGGAAGGAGGTGTTAAGAGATGCTATAACGCCGTCAAACCTAGTCAAGTTTTAGAATTAGTCTGCATATTCGAGTATTTTCCTTAGATACGTATATTTGCCGATCCCGGTGGCGGCGGGGTAACTTTCTCGCCTACTAACCCAGAGGTTGAGGGTTCGATTCCCACCTAGGTGGATTTTCCTCCATCTAGGGCTTGGTTGTATGTAATTGCCTACAATTTTATGTCTGTAATGTAAGGGTTAGGAGGAAGAAGGGACTATAAGTCTCAACCTCGCCCTATTAAGTCGATAAATAAATAAATATATGAACTAAAATCACCCAAAAAGTGATGCCACTCTTGTATCAATACGTTAATGTGTAAATATCAGTGCAAACCTATCTACTTCATTTGTATACCTCACCCTTTTATGGAGCCTTGCATACTCCAAAGGCGCGTACTCTGCAGTTAAACCCAAATTTTCCTGCCTCCATTGCAGCATCAATCCGAATAAATTTGAAGGGAAGTAGGTGACATTAAAAAATATAATTTTATATTCATGTGAGCATGCATTTTTGTTATAAATATTTGCTGCTAACGTCCCGGAAACCAGCTCAGTTCGAATATATTATCCGACATTTAGAGAGATATGTGATTATTTCTGTGTAATGACAAAAAAGCAAAACTGTACACGTTTCGGAATCGACTCAACTCCCTCGATTACGTTAAAAAAATTTTAAGACCTACCAACGTTAAATTAGGTGTTAAAAGATTTAGATTTATTTAAAAAATGATGTTGTTTACAAAAGCAACCAATCGTTCCACTTTCAAGTTTCTCACGACCTTTTTTACACCTTTGGCGTAAGAGACCATATCACACTTTCTTGTGGGACGCCGGATGTTATCATCCATCTCATTTGATAACCCATCAACGATTACTTTCTTGAAAACAGTTTTAGAGCTATTACTCCGAAATAAAACCTTCTTTGATTTAGTTCAAGCTTCTCCCAGTTTTATTCATGGCAGCAGTACAACAATAGCATTTCAGGTAAACAAGATGGCTGCTTCTGGAGCGGAATTTTCTAGTAGTAGTAGATAAAATTTGTGTTCATATGTAATGCCCGCCGTCGCTGGCAACATTTCTCAATCAACTATATCTTTAGGAAATAGTCTGATGTTATAATTTTGCGAATGTGCTTAACTACTCTATTGAAGCATTTACATCAAGACCACCGTTAAAAATTCTTGCTACTTTAATATAAAATCATCAGAATTCAGATGTATTCTTGCACAAAATTAGGTTCTCTCTCTTTTATCGCGTCGCCAACATTAATTTTATGTTTTATAATACTCCGAGACTTAATATTAATCTTGGGACAAATTGCCCCACTATCCTCTACTTTAGTGGAATTTCCATGATGGCTAGTCTCTGAAAGATTGTCGGCCACTCTCATTTAAAACTCTGTAAGCACCTTAAAGGTTTAATGTAGAGACATTTACAGAAATACCCGGGTGAAATGCACCTTACATTAAGGACCAAAGCGTTCATACGAAATCCTTTGTGCGGATTTAGAGTTCACGGAGTATATGAGGGTAATTTCTTCGTGGAATGATATGAAGAAGCAATGCCGGGGAATAATCTCTTGACGTTAAACTGAGGCGAGAACTGCCATCGTCAGGAGCGACTTAAAACCTGATTATTACGCACGAGAAGCGACTCGTAGAATTTGTAAATGTCATATGCAATTTCAAATTGTACGATTTTATAGCGCAGCATAAGAGTTCAGACACTACCAAGGCCGAGATCTATCCTTCGCTAGAATGGCCACTGTACGGTTCAAAAAGGTTGTGTAAACAAAAGGGATTAATCTTAAGATGTCCAAGGAGTAGACCCTGGGGTATCCAATGTGATGGAAGTTAGAGAGAGCGCGGATTCTAGCGAATTAGTTCGTTTCGAACATATACGAGGGTAGGCTGAAAACTAATGCACACGTTCATGTAGACCACAAATAAAATGATCTTCAGAAGCACTCTTGGTGGCATGTGGAAGTAACATCCCCCTTCAACACGCATGCGCAGATTTGAGGTCGTCATATTCATCCAGTGCATTTTGAGGAGCGGAAGTATGGAGGCGTGTCCTAGTGCTATGTCTACGCGAGTTAACTTTCCTTTTTCTTGAATCGAGATCTTAACAGCTTCCTTCACCCCATCGTCCGAGGTGTAATGATTACCCTTGAGGTGTCTCTTGAGTTGAGGAAAAAATATAAATCGCAAGGCCCAAGATCGGGGGAATAAGGAGGGCGTGCAATCGGTTCAAATTCAAATTGGTTCAAAACGGCGTGGTACCCATCGTGCACAGATTTTGCTGTATACCAATTGCTCAATAATGAAGCCGACTCGTTCCTTAGATAGTCCAATATGATGAGGGTAAAGGAAAGAGAAAAAAACTTTGCACTTCCACACACACTTTTAATAGAACACGACCATCCTGATGCTGCGCATCATCATCAGGCAATCAATCTGATGATGATGCGCATCATCGAAACCATGGTCGTGCTGTATGAAAAGTGTCTGGAAGTGCAAAGTTTTTTTTTCTCTTTCTTTTACCCTCACCATGAAGGAATTCCACAAAGTTAAGCCTGAAACTGTTTGCGGTTTTTGAGTTTGCGTTTGAGTTTGCGATGTTTATCGTCTGTGGCAGTGATCGGACGTCCGCTGCGTGTTTCATCAACAATTATGGCTTTTCCAGGCTCGCAACCACGAAATTTTACTACCCATCGATTTACACTAAACCTATAAAGAGCATCGTCACCATAAACAACCTTTAAACGACGATGAATCTCAGTAGGAGTCACTTTTCGAGCAGTTAAAAATTCGAAAACAGCACGCTGTTTAACTTGCATTGATACTAGAACACGTCTCCACACTTCCACTTCTCAAAATACACTGGCTGAATATGACGACTTCAAACCTGCGCATGCGTGTAGAGAGGGAATGTTACTTCCACATGCCACCAGGAGTGCTTCTGAAGGTCATTTTGTTTGTGGTCTTCAAGCACGTGTGCATTATTTTTCAACCTACCCTCGTAGTTCGGATCGGAGCAGGAAGCAGGACAATGTTATCTGATGTTCCGTGTTGTTTTTAGCTTCGCAGTCTGTGAAAATCGTGTGAACTATAATTTTCCGAAAGACTGTAAACATTTAGTGTTCCGCCGAGAATTTGGGACAGTTTAAACCTTAGGTTATGTTGACTTAGGCGTTCGTTCTTAACGTAAATGGGAGATGCCTGAGTGTCCCTCAGTCACAGAATGGCAACACAACGAATGTTATCACCTTTCCCAAGTTTTAGATGCGTTGGTGAATACCTATGGAAAGTTCGATGAGATATTATTCTTGGTTAAAAATACGGTCTTAAAAATGATGGTGATATTGAGCGTGGTTACGGTGCCGAGTAGCCACAAATTTCGTCTTCCTAGGCTTTCATTCCTTACCTAGTAGGCCCTAGCTCTATTACTCGATTCGAAAAATTTAAAAAATCGATGTTACACGTTTGCTTCTGGGCGTGCATAGCTCATGAGAGGGGATATGAATGATTGATTTCTCTATCGAAAAACCAATATTGTTAACTCTTCAAATGGATGCGAGGAAATGACCTCTCGAGAATTTCCGGAGTGTGTTTGTTCTTCCGGGAGCACAAAAAGGTAACGCCATCCAGCATTTTACATTTCCGGATGTTGAATGAGTTCGATTTGAATTGTTAAGCGGATTCCCCCGTGGCTTAAATATATAAAGGGGTGTAAAAAACGAGATACTCATGTGAATGCCGCAATAATTTTTTTAACGTGTAATACGTGTGCTTTCCTTACTGATAAATGACCAGACGTCTACATTTTTCCCTTGTTAATGGAATCCCAAGGAAGAAGACCAGAGGTTTGACTCACAGTCTCACTGAAAAATATTGTGGAAAATATTGCGTGGGAAGCGTAGGATGAGTGCTTCTTTAAGACTTAGCAGCACGTATGAGTAAATGGGTGATAGCTGGCCACCTCATTAAAAGTGAAATTAAAATGCCAGGTGAAGGTACGCTGTGGAGAAGTTTTCTCGTTCCTTGAACATTTTTCAGTAATCTGTGTTTTAATCTATCTACTCGTACACGGTACACTAGTAGCAATTTAAATACTCAGTATTATACTGCAAAAAACAAAGCAGGTGGAGCATTTTACCTATCTTGGCAGTGACCAAGATGCCAGTAGACCAAGGTAGTCAAAGTATTATGTACTTAAGAAATGCTTGGTCTACCAAATAATTATAGGAACTTATGAATTGCTTGGATTACCAAAGTATATATATATATATATATATATATATATATATATATATATATATATATATATATATATATATATTTTTTTCGGAAATAGTACCAGCTACGAATTACGTGGATGCGTGATTTCAAAGCGAGAAGCGGGAAAATTGACTACCAATTGCACCAACAAATGGATTGCTTTTTCTTTCTTACAGTACATACAAACCACAAAAGTAATAATTATGACGTACGCCAGTTGGAAATTGCCAGTAAAGTGATACCCAAAACTAATAGTGACCAATTTCAAGAAACTGCGGGAAATGCCGCAACAGTAACTTTTCACGGAGTCATCCGTTAACATGCATTTCAATGCAATAATTTCAGAATGTAAAAATCAATCGCCTTGACCGGTATTCGAACCCTGATCCCTCGATGCCCGTATTAGGTCCGTCCGTCCGTCTGTAGGTAGGCATTAGGTCCGTCCGTAGGTATTTCGTCACAACATCTTGTTCCTTTAAAAGAAAAACATTTCAGAGTTTAAGAGGACAACGTGATAGCTTAACTGGCTAAAGCACTCGGCCGGACATCGAGGGATCCGGGTTCGAATCCCGGTCAAGGCGATTGATTTTTACACTCTGAAATTGTTGCATTAATAGTGACCATTTATCCGAATGGTTGGTAATCCAGTACTCCCTGCCCCACACGCCCTTGTGGCGGCTTGCGGATTAAGAACTACGTGAATTTCATTCATCCATTTTTCACACAGATGGTGAAAGAAAATTATCCTGCCCTCCATGCGACAGAAGAAATAGATTTTTCGCCACGAGGATATATGTAATATTTTTTTAACCTATTATGAAGTTTGCATTATTTTAGGCCGTAACCACGTGGGGTGCTTACGGCCTAAAAGGGTGCGTTTTTTTTCTAAAACACGTGAAATTCACTCACTATTTTTACCAAGAAGGATTATTACTATGGAATAATACTACCCCCACCTGCTCCCACTTCCCCGCGCGGCTTAAACTAAGACTTCCTGGTGCAGCGGCATATTCTTGCCAACTCCTCTACTTCCATCAAACCCCAATTCCTCCCTCCCCGCCGGCCCCCATCTCCCAACACTCTTGAAATTTTGAGGCACGGAATGATGGCCTCTTTTCGGCCGCGCGCTGACGTTACCTCGTGGAAAACGCGGACTTCTTGATGCGGTCTCGAAGCTAGATGGTTGCATTAACTACGCGGGCCCGTTCACCCGAAGCGGTGATCCCAGGATCCTCCCGGAGTCCTCTCTCACCCTCGCCTCGTAGCGGCTGTCGCTTGGACAGCATGTGCAGAGAATGCCGCTTATAATCCTTCCGGAGAACGGCTGTAGTCCGCATTGATGGTGATCGTTCGCCACCGTTTGCTTCCGTGATATAGAAGGGAGGGCTCGGATGCGTATCCTTGTGCGAGATTTACGTGGACGCCTTCTGAAAGTACATTGTTCATTGCCTACTCGGAGGAAATGGTAAGAGTGGAATTGGAAGGGCTGGAGGTTTGAGGGAAGGATGGTTGAGGAGACTGATGAATTCCGTTAGAATTTTAGATGATATAGCTTCAGTCAGGCGGTCAACCAAAGGACGGAAATCATTGCCGAGCGTATTGGGGAACCAATGTGATAGGGAAATATAAAAAGGTATCAATCGTGAGAAAATGGTTTTAATGAATGTCTCAAGGATATTATTTTAGGTAATAATTATATTATTACTTTTAAGGTAAGCAAGGTAGTATTGTAGGTAATATTGTATGTATTGTAGGGTAAGGTATGTTTTGGATGTTCACAAACTAACAAATAATAATCACCTGGTCTCTCATAACAAAACTCAACCTAACATCCTGCTCTATATGAACCCCCTCTTCATCCCTTAAACCCTCCGTCTCAAAATTCTCCCCTCTGGCACTGTCTTCAGCATCCCACCACCAATCAGTATACTTCGCATCTATTTTTCCTCTCTCCGTATGATTTCTCCCAGCAATTCCCTCTCCCACCATACCCAGCACCTTCTCATTTATTTTCCTCTCTGTCCACTTCCTTCTCCACACCCACGTTTTAAAAGCCTCCAATGTACGTCTATCTCAAGGTACAGGGAGACAAAAATCAACATTTAATGCGGGGTGCGTAATTTAAAACAAGTACGTCAGGTCATCCAGCGGAAGTGATATAGACGAAGTTGGGTAAAATGGTGAGTTCTTGATGTATATTTCAAGCCAACAACTACGTTTGTGTCAGGGGAGTTTCATTAGGTGTTAAATCTTTTAAAAAGACGGATTTGATAAAAAGGACCGTAAATATATAAGAGCGACCTCGTTTGTAAAGAAAATATGACCGAACGTTTTTAACGTAGAGCCTACTTTTGTGTTGCTCGAAATATTTTTTGTTGAGGCGTTGGAATGAGGATATCTTGGGATGTTTTAAGACGGGAGTGTGGACAAGGGAAGGAAAAAAGAAATGGACGGAAATGATAAATCAACGAAGAACTGGCCGTGGAATGGGAAGAGATATTGTTATTGGAAGTAATCCAAAGGAGGTAGGAAAAGTGGTTGCAGAGAATTTTGAGCTACCATAGAATGTTGAAGATAAGGATAGGAGAGAGATAGTGCAGAGGAGGTATAGGGAGAAGAGAAATTGGCGTGTTGGACGGAATAAAGGGAGCCAGAAAGTATGCGGAATTGAAGAATGGCTTCTCATTATTAAGGTTGTTGTTGTGTTCGGAGTTGTTTTAGTCGAAACTTAGACATGTATCAGTGATTAGTCCCAGTCTCCATCAAAGACCTATCTTTAGTAGTAGACTACCATTAATAATAATAATAATCTCAAGTTACCAAACTGGTTCGCGGCCCTTGTAATTTCCTTAATGCATGGGAAGGAAATGCTACCGCCGCGCCGGTCGTCTCCCTCGTATGCAAGCACTGCGGGTGATGGGCATTCCGTTAATTACTTACTGGAAGATGGTTTTGGGTTTTTCTTCCCTACTGTGTAAAGCAATATCTCCGAAGTTAATCCTTAATTTCCTATTTTTCTCATCTTCCCACCTTCCTTCCTAAACTTAACGTAATGCGCGTGAAAACATTTTTTTTTCTGTGAAAAATTACATTTTCCGTTAGTCTTCCGCTTCCGTGTGAATCTTAAAATTAATTTTCTACTTTTTATCCTGTGATAATGGCGTCAGTTGCATTTAAAAAAACTGCGGGATACGTATTCCATGCTAGCAAAACTGTATAGTTAGGAAATGTTTTACAATTAGCCCGGTTGTAGCTGTAAGACATTAGTTCTAAAGTTACAAATAAATTTCACACGATCGTAGACGAAAAAGGAATCTTCGTACGAGTCACCTTTCAAATTAAAGTATTGCATCACATTAACGATGACCAATTTTCTCCATTTTCACAAATTCACTGAAAACCTTCGCTATTGATGGCTACCAAACAAATAGTAAACGACGTGTAGTCTTCAAACTTGAAACATAAGCTTTGTAGATTACGTACTTTTTTAATACAGTGATATTTTTTAAACAACTACCGCCATCTCTAGGTCAGGCCGGGTACTCCTGGGACCATTCTCGTATGCTCTTCTATAAGCCTCGAAATATTTTATGTTCCTCTCCAAAGCGTCTCCTTAACTGTCGTCTGCTTAACGACAGGAATTTAGCTAGCAATACATTAAGATTGGATCAGATTCCCATTTAAACGTACGATGTAACCATATTATTCTTGGAGATATGTGTGCTTATTCGTGATTATGAACACTTGAAATCGTTTTAAAGGATGTAAAATCAGAATTTCGCTGAATTAGCCATTCCAAATGTGTCTTAAAACACAGTGTAGCATTAAATATCACTGCTACATTAGTGTAATTTTATGGTAATGAAATGTGTTATGTGTTATCAATGTGACGTGTATGATTTTGCCTTTTGGAAATGGAATTTATTTAGACTATCATCCCAGTTTGAATATTTCTAGTTATTTCTTTAAGTCGTGAGGTAGCCAATAAAAATCAGAAGTTTTACTTAATAAATTTTACAATAATGTTCTGAAATGATATTTCCATTTCATACTAGTTTGTTTTGCGAATGTCATTCGTACATTCCGTTGTTAAATCTCTCATAATACGTATGTATGCTAATGTCTTAATTTCTGTTTTCTTTTCAGGTAAGGCCAATTAGAAGATAAGAAAATATCTCTAAGTACTCCCGATTAATGAACAAAGGTAAGGAGAAGCATTTAACCGTCATGTTGTAGCTTACGGTATTGATGATTTGTTTCATATTGTACACAAAACAAAGCTTTACTCAAGAATAACAAATTTTGAACATCAAAGTTTTTTAACGCCATTGTCTCAAAGTATGGCTTGAACGGTTAACGCCATATTGTTCCTTTCTGATAATTGTTACTTTTTAATTGATGCATTTTCCTTTGTAAAAGTGCCGAACGTTTAAGTTTTCTTTCGAGTGCATGGTTGAAGGTTAATTCTGCATGCACCAGGGGTCCGTTTCTCAAAGTTATAAGTCCTGGACATTTGTACGAATTAATTAATTTTTCTGAAGTGAGGCATTACGGGTGGTGCCCTAACACCCACCGCCACACTCCCTTCCGGCGGCTTTCGGGATATTAAGTAGATGTAGATTCGGGTGCTGTGCATTTCTGGAGTGGATAGACCCTTTCCCCCCCCCCCCCCCCCCCCGGAGCAAACCTTCCCAGTGACTTGCTGGTTATTATGTAAATGTAGATGCGATCGTCCGATTTAAAAAATAATGATTAAGACATTGTTACTTGACAGTATTACACAGAATACGAATTTTCAAGATTTCTATTGTATTTTAACCATAAGTTCAACAGAATCAGGTTTAAGGTCGTGGGATTGACTAGATATGGACTCCTCACTGTCAATTTTGTCTTGTACCTGATGATGACTCTGTGAGTTAAAACGCGTCGTACGCTATAATAAATCTATGGAAAAGTGCAAACTCTCCTAATATTCATTATTTCAATCATGTTCAGAGAACTTATAGTCCGACTTTGCTTTGAGAAACTTGGTATCGAAATGGCTGAGTTTTGAATAAGTGGGGGTAAAACCATCGACTAGCTGGTGCTTCCCCGTTTATTTAAATTCTTATTCAGGTTGTACGCATGTTGATTGTGTTCCTGAGAGATGTTTAGATACATTAAATTAAAATTAAGTCGAAAAGGACAATTTTTGAGGAGAGTTGAGGGAACGGAATGTTTCCAGAAGGGGGTCATGAGAAATGGACGGGGGGAGTACGACGGAATAAAAGAGTACCCAGCATAAAAGCAATGCGAAGGGAGTGTAATGCATTAATTACAAAACCAGTAGACGTTAATTACTTCGTATTCCTATATTATAGTTCTGAATTTGTTTCCACGGTTTCCACTGCCTCGTTAGGCCTGAAGTCACTTCCGCCAAACGGCGTTGAATTTTTTTTACGAACAAAAGCAATGAGCACACCCGTTCCTTTGGTAACCACGCGGGGGGGGGGGAGTCGTCCATTTTTTTTTAGTTTACGGTATTCGGACTTTGTAATATTCTTTTAAGGAATATTTTTACCTCGCTCTCTGTTCTCTCATCAAACCGGAGAAGGAGAAAAATTGGAGTGAACGCAGTTAGACGACTAGTCGTACCGCTCCCTTTTTCGTTCGTCGTAAGTGAAACAAGAAAGAATCGTTTCCGCGAAATTCATTGGTTTTCAGTGGCGGGTGCTTTTTTTCCGCTCACCTCATGGGAAACTTTAGTCTTTTTTAATACGGTTATTTTTTTTAATGTTGCGAGTTCGGGGAGGGAGGGCGAAAGACCGAGGGAGAGGGAAAGAGCGAAAGGCGAAACACACGATTCTCTGCGGAGAGAGATTGCTCTCCGGGGCGCGATGTCGAGACGCCACCGTTGCTCACCGTAAGCAGCCGCCAGTTTTCAAAGTTGACGTTCCGTATCACCACTCTTTAACTTTACGCTATGTAGTCAAGTGACACACAGATTTTTTTTTTTATACCCCCGATCTTCGTCATGTCGCGGAGGGCGAAGCCCCACCCCTCCTCCCGACTTTGAAAAAAACGTCGATGTGGAACAACCCGAGCGGCAGTGGTGGGACCATTTTCATTTCTGCCTTGTTTATCTAATGTCGTTCGGCGGAACACTCTGTTTGTGGGGAGGCGCGGGCACCCCTGTGCGCATTCGCTGGCACGAAGGCACTTTTGAAAGGATCGTCGTCCAGGGAGACCTACTGAACGTTCGAGCTAGCTCCCGTCCTTATTATTCTTTGCGCCATTGATACATTTTCAGCATAAAAAAATGGAGTCAAATTTAAAAATAGAAACATTCCAGATGAATTTTAGAGAGGCGGTGAATTGAGACATTTCCTTCCCCTAAGGCTTGTTCTTCTTTTCCCTACCGCCTCCTCTTCCCATATATATTTACCTGAATGTAATTTATTATTTCCCGTCATGAATTGAATTCATCAGTCCATGTAAAATCTACCAGCAAAGAATAGTAGCCAAATCGCCGTCATTCACGCTCCCAACGCTCCGGTTCCCTCAGACACCGGGTCCTGTACGGACATACTGTGGCGGCCTTTCGCGCCGCAGGCACCACGGTCCCTTCTTCCCGTAATCCAACGACGCATTCGTTAGGGAACTCCCCAACTGCCATGCACCTGCCCAGAGGGGTGTCAGTGGGAATCGTGCCCAATGGGATTAGGGAGCTGTGGGTTGAATAGTTTTAGGAGCCTCTTTCTCCCCACGGGATTATCGCATTCCTAACCACCGTGATTTCATTGATCAGTTACTCTTCAGTCTCCAAGTCTCTCTCGCCTAAGTCGTAATTTCCTAATATTAGTTTTAAATTAAATATATTTTTTCCGGCTCTGGTTTACATTATATCTTCCGTTTTTGGTGACTACATATTCTTGGTATGGTGGAGGTCTGTCGTAGAAATGATTTTGGTTCTTTTCATTTCCATAGTAGTAAGGTAATCTACCGGTTAAGGTAGGTTTTTGGATGGACACAACTATCAAATAAAATTTTTGTGGCTCCTAAGAAAACCTACTCTACATCAGGTCCCTCTTCATCTCTGTGTACTTCTTTCCTCCCTTCATCCTGTCCAACATCCCTATCCTGTTCCTGCCCTTACCTCGCTTGCCTAACATTCTCCCCTCTATTACCTTCTTCAACATTCCACTACCGCTTAATACGCCTTTCATCCATTTTTCCTGCCTCCATAGGATTTCTCTCAACAAACCCCTCTCCTCACCACCATCTCCAGTACTTCCTCATTTGTTTTCCTTTCGGTCCATTTCACCTTCTCCATTCTTCTCCACACCCACATTTCAAAAGCCTCCAATCTACATCTATCCTCCTGCTTTAGTGACCACGTTTCCGCGCCGTACATAGATAGCTACGTTCCATATCAGAGTTTTTACGAGTCTTGTCTTAACATCCCTACACAACGTCCCCGCTATCAACTCCCTCCTCCTTGAGAAAGCTTCCTTGCCTAGCGCAATTCTTCTCCTTACGTCCTACTTTTTCGTATGGCAAATAACAGTTTTATGTGGTGAAATTGACTCTTTTTTATATTAATGTTCCGCCAGCATGTGCATAAATTTGCGCATTTTTTTAGGTTTTTAGTGGATTTTTTTATTTTTCCCTTTCTATTCCTTATCCTCTTGTAACCGTTACCCATCCCACCCCGTGCTTGTACCCCCTGCCACTCACCTTTTTGGTGGATTGCGGGGTATTTATGTAGATGTACCTAAATAACCAGGATATATGCACAATATCTTGAGGACCTGTAGTTAGGCCTCCGTTGTAGCCCCAACTATTCTCAGCACTATTCTTAAAGTCTTCCATTTACAAAGTTAGGCATGGCTCATAGCAAAAGTTACATAATTTGTTTTGTAGACACAGGAAGGTTTGGTGCGGTTTCTCCCAAAGATGCAGGGGCACACCCAGACAGTCAGTGGTTTACCAGAGTCCAACTAGAGAGAAGGATTATTAGGAAAATGCTAGGCCCACTTAAAACAGCTTAAGTATGATTAAGAATGAATGGTAGTCTGTTTCAAAATAAAGAAAGTCAAACGGGAACGATGAACGAAGGCTTAATTTTTGTGAAAATATACATAATGGATTGCAATAGGTTAAGGAAGGCCTAGTAAGAAACGTAATAAAATAATAGGAAGAACCGGAAATTAAGGCTGAAATAGGAATAATTCCAAGGTAGAAGAGAGTGAGAAAAACAGGTCCGAAGTAGTCCGAAGGAAGGAAAAAAAGATGGCGAAGAGCTGAAGAATATTGGAAGAAAAGTAAACGGCGAAAGAGAAGGAATTTAAATTTGCCCGTGGTCCTAGATGGTGGCCCTATCGGAGAGAGGAAAAAAACGGTATTGTTAACGACCTCATTTCTTCCCTTCATAGATATGATACCTCGCGATCATTATATATTATCATGTATCATTATTTTTAACTTTGTTTGTGTGTGTGTGTGTATCTTGAAATTGGCGAAAACGATCCCCAATTCATCCATTTTCAAAGTCTGAAAGTCGATCAAATTGACCACTTAAGTGAGTGACGGCCCTCCGTTTTCTTTTAAATAATTCTAAAAATTTGACTGAATGTTAGAAAAAAAAATTCTAATTTTACGGAAACCAAAATGGCACGGAAGGTTTGAATCCGTGTAACATTTGATTAATCACCTCGGCTCGTACCAGAGTGCACTTGAGTAAGTATTACCGGCTGGGTCTGGGTGGAGGGGGGGTGGGCGCGGGTACTGGGGGTGTTGGAGGAGGAAGGTAGTTTGCGCAAGCCTCTATTCCCCCCTTTCCCGTTCTCGTGCTGCGAGTCCCGGGTTCTTTGTCATGCGGTGGGCATTCGAGACCTTTCAAAGTCCACGCCGAACCGCAACGACGCTGGCTGGCATTGTGCTGAAAGGGAACTCGCGTTAGTATGTGTGCAATGCGGCGCTCACGCAGTGACGCTCTGCCGCCTCAATAGGGGGGGCGAGCAAAGGGGAGGGTACGTCGAGCAATGCGACCCTTAACTTGTTGGTTCAGTCAGAAGGAATCACAATTGCGAGACACTCTCCCGCCACTCTCTCCAATCCCCTCGCCTCGCTTGACGTTAGTTCGCTCTCTCTCTCTCACTCGCCATTTCCTCCTCCCAGTCTCCAGTCTTTCGCTCGATTCATTGGCTCATTGGGGTAGGATAAGGGTCGGAGGGTGGTGTCGGGAGGGAGTGGGATGGGGGGTGGAAAATTATAATTCATGGCAGTCCCCCATGTTTCGCGAGGGTGGTGGAGGGATTTGCAACCTCGCGCGCTTGAAGTGTTTCCTCCAGCTCCAGCGCAGAGCGCTGGAGTATTTTAAAACTTTTTCGCTAGAGTAAAAACTATCAGTTTCTGCTTCCAACACCCAGCGTTAAAGGCATCACGGAAAGAGCATAAAACGTATTAATACGATGGTAATGAAGTTCAAAATGAATGGGTCGACTAAAGCGAACGTTGAAGTCGGATGGCTTAATCTGAAGCAGGTAAAAATGTTTCACTTATTTAGGAAGTAGATGAAAATGGGCAAATTATTAAGTACCTGAGGAATTGCGTTGAGGAGAAAATTGATTTTAGAAAGAGGAGAGAGTCGGTGACAAACACTTTGAGTAATGATGCAAATAAGAGCTAATTAAACACTGGTGAAGCGTAGTTTTGTTTGGCTCTGAAACATGTAAATATGAGAAGTTGTAGGATAAGCGTAGACTCGTAGAAGTTGTAGGATAAGCGGAGATTGTGGTCCAGATAAAGTGGTGAGTGACTATTGATATTTAAGGCGTGGAGAAAGAAGGAAACAATGAAATTGAAAGAAAAATGAAGTGCTAGTCTTGAAAAGGGTGGCGAGAAGTCTGTTTCTGGGAATTCGAAGACAGGAAAAAAGTGAATGTAGTGAAAAGGTGGTGATACGAGTAAGGCGTAGGCGTAGAGTAAGTCGTAGTTAAGTGTTGAAGGCTTCGAGAATGGGGATAATCTTGGGCAAGCGAGGCATACGCAGGAAACAATTAGGCATGTTGAACGGAACGGAGGGAGGTAGCGTACGTTAAGAGTTGCAATATGGTTTATTGCAATGTAGATTTTTCTGTTTTTATATTGTATTTTCAGGGCGTCGTCCCAGGATCAATCTGAAACTGGTAGACTACTGCAGATGATAATGATCTTTCAACCATTGCCTTCATCTTTTTCGTATATATTTCTCTCCTTTTCCCCTTTCCGCTCAAGTTTAGGTTAAATCTTCTTTCTCTCTCTCTCTCACACACACACACTCTCTTCCTTCTTGCTCACTTTTTCACTGCGGGACGCTTTCCACTAAATTAAAAGGTGGCGAACGGGGTAAATTTTAGCCGATAATTCCTATTGAGCTATCCAACGGGAAGAGGCTTGTCAATTTCCGTCCTTGCGGATTAGGGCACGTGACCACGACGCGTCGAAAGGGAGATTGGTGAACTGGTCGTAATCATCCGTAAAATCCGATATTTTCATCGATCTTCGCGTGAAAATTCTAACGCTGATTTATCGGTTAAAAGGAAAATTAGGCAGCTTGATAGGCTGCTTGGATGAAACCGATGTCCGATGCGCCGAAAATTGACGGATGTGGGGAAATTGGATCCAAATATTCGATGGTAAACTCCAACCTTTCATGGGTAGACCTTTAGAAATTTGGTGGACGGGAGGCTTGGAGTAAGGGTGTGCCGATAGGCGCTGTCTCTCCACCCTAACAAACAATTGGGTGGTCTTGCGATGCGATTAACCGTTTCGTTTTGAGCGCAGAGGAGTCTTATAACGTTTATTGGTGCTCGCATTTTGCTTTGATTAACTTCCTCATGTGGCACATGAATTTCTATATAACTATTGGTGGTAGGTGTAGGGGAGGCGACCAATAGCTGAGGTTATTTGGGCCATTAGGGATGGATGGGAAAGTAGGAATTATTATTTAGGTAATCTACCGGTTTTTGGATGGACACAACCATCAATCAACTATCAATCTACATCAGGTCCCTCTTCATCTCTGTGTACTTCTTTCCTCCCTTCATCCCGTTCAACATCCCTATCCTGCCCCTGCTCTTTCCTCGCTTGCCCAACATCCTCCCCTCTATTACCTTCTTCAACATTCCACTACTGCTCAATACGTCTTTCATCCATTTTTCCTGCCTCCATTGGATTTCTCTCAACAAACCCCTCTCCTCACCCACCATCTTCAGTACCTCCTCATTTGTACTTTTACACTTTCTACTAGAATGTAATGAAAGTAGGAAATGGGGAGAGAAACCCGGCGTCGGCATTAGCCTGCTCTTAACGAAAGGCGCAAAGGGATCCAAAGTTTAACGCCCCGTCCGAGGGACGGCGTACTGACTCAAAGTGCCATCCTCAATCAAACTCATGTAGGTATCGGGTTAACGTTAAAAAAAGGTCTACCGTCTCCAGGATTCAAACCCGGGTCCTCTGGGTGGGAAGCCAGTATGTTAGCCAACGCGATATCCCAATGCTCTTCAATGCATCTCTCGTAATCGTGAGGTTCATCAGAGATGTTAGTTTTGTGTCTCCCATCTATGTTTTTGTAGAACCATTTACCTGTATGAAGTAGTACAAAGGTTATGGTACAAAGATTTCTGGGGATATGGAAAGCTAAGTTAAACCTTAATATAAGAGGGTAAAA
Source organism: Hetaerina titia (assembly GCA_037158775.1). Taxonomy (NCBI): domain Eukaryota; kingdom Metazoa; phylum Arthropoda; class Insecta; order Odonata; family Calopterygidae; genus Hetaerina; species Hetaerina titia. The sequence continues at coordinate 30,743,215 of CM073772.1, forward strand.
ACTGGAACTTTCGGAACAGTTTACCTATCATTGACGTGTTTTAGACCAAAATGGGCAATGTACGAGTAGGGACATAGGTAGAAAAATTGCGGTAGACAAAGAATCTTTTGCTAGGAGGGAATTGATGACAGGGACGTTGAGTACGGATATTAAGAAATGGCTCGTTAAAACTTTCTATGTTGAGCGTAGTTATGTACGGCTTGGAAACATTGGAGCAGGAGGATAGGCGTAGATTGGAGCTTTTCGGATACATGGTTTTGGAGAAGAATTAAAAATGTGAAGTGAAAAGAAAGGAAAACAAACGAGGAAGTGCTCGGCACAATATGGTAGGAGGAGAGGGAGAAATCCAAAGGAGGCAGGAAAGATGGATGCGGAGAATTTGATCAGCAATGGGATGGTGAAGAGTGTGATGGAGGGGATAAAGTTAGGCAAGAGATTAAGGTGGTTGGGAGCATCAAAATATGTAAGGAGTTCAAATGTCTGTGGTACGCGTTGAACTGTTCGAGTGATGAGGGAATAAACCGTCAAACAAAGCAAGGGACTCCTATATAACAAATATGAACGAGTATTTAATAAATCAGTGGCGGATTCGGGTTTGAATTGGGACAGTTCTTATAAAATAAATGATTTCCGAGAGGAAAACTTGATTTTCTGGCTGCGAAATCCTAGAATAATTCCGAGAGAAAACAGTCAACTTGCCTAATCTCCTCGTCAATTTTTGTCCAATGAGAGATAGGTAACCAAGCTCTCATTTTTTCAAGTCAGTTATGAATGTTAGCGAGTGAGAGATTTAATAACGAGTGTTGAGGTACCTGCTTAACGCTTGAAAAGCAGTCGTTTGGTTTTGAAATTGCCTGCACAACCTCATTCGATACTTTTTCGGCGCTTTGTGAAATCCCATCAACAAAACCTTGCATAAGGAAGGAAGAATATTTCTCTTTTAATTCCTATTTTCACCCTTCAGTTAGATACGCGAGATTAATTGTCATTAGCATAAGGCAAGAAAGCCAAGATAGTAAACCTTACGAAGGTGTCTCTCTGTTAATTATGTTCAAGGAGTCTGCAAACATTGTTGATTTATCATCCAGCACTCGTGATAAGAAACGCTGGTCAACAGTAAGAGAGATAAAGTAATTTTATGGCCGCGAAGCCACTATTTTGTGTGTTTTTTTATTTGCTCCTTAATTTTGAAAGCAAATTCCCAGATTCAAGTCCCAAATTCTTCGGCGAACACAGCGGACATGACCACCGCGTAATCTTACATCGTAAAACGTATTAGCGCACAACATGGCGAAAGATAAAGAGCGAAAAAAAAAACTGTGAGGTTACTATGTGAATGTTGGATGTTTTTGAGGAAATTATCATAAGTTGGGAAACCTTCCAAATGGGGAGTTGACAATCCACCCTCCAGGCTTTAACAAGCGAAAATCGCTAAAAACTAAAAGAAGAGTAATTAAGTGCGAGTGAGCATAGACACAATTATCAGGCCGTAAATGGCGTGACGCCGAACGTATTTTATAGGTAATTTAATTAATTAAAATAAATTAATCATTTCATTTACGATTAACTCAATTCAATTTTAATTGAGTTGAAGTAATTCATTTGAAATTACGTTAAATTAATTCAATTCACTTTCTGATACGTGTTTTTCGCACCCTCCACAGACAGCTTAAAGAGTTTTTTTCCGTACAATTAAACAAGTCATATTAATTTCAATAGCGTGTGTACCAGTGGAGGAAAACACTGAGGACAACACAGGGTGATGTCGAGGAGTGGTTAGACATGAATAACAACTGACGAACAAGCACCTTTCGTGAAAAATTTGTCAGGTTTTTGTGTTTATTTCTGTATAATTTTATATTATCAGATTACCTGTGTTGTGTATAGTGATTTGACTCCACAGGAAATCACTCAGAAAAATTTCATCCGCATCTCTCAATTGGTTTACGAGCGGTGTTTCTGTCCTACGGTTTCTAATCCCGCCTTAATATGGTTTCCGCAGATATTTCGCGAAAGTTTTCCATCCTGGATGTTTTCTGAAACAGTAACTATAAAGCACTCTAAGTGCAGGTATCAAAGTGTACTCTTTTTTTTTAGTAACGGCACATTTTGGAGACGGGATGATATAAAGTTGACCGTTGAAATTTGAAGTTTAATGAAGAAGTGGATGGAGCTAATATTTAGACGTATGTGTCTGGATTTTGATGCTCGAAAAAGGAAGGAAATTAAAGAGCTTCAAAAGACGGGAAAGTCAAATTTAAAAAGGTTTTAACACAGTTATTTTTTTTCTTTGAAGTTTCTCTTCGTATTCTACTTTTCCAGAACTTTTTGGCTATTTGCATAAAAAAATTTGGGGTGTTGACGGGGCATGATCCTAAAAGAAGGTTAGGAAGCACGAGTTCCAAAGGCGTTTTTAATGTGCAGAGGTATTTAATCAAGTTGAGAGAATTTGTAATAGTTTTTAAGAACCATCTGAGACTTAACTTCGGACTTCGTAAATAATGTTAACCTACTTTCGCAACCGTAATTTACGCTACAATCCGTCCCAATGTGCGTAGTCAGAGAAGACAAATAATTAGGTATTATAGAGCGGATTTTTTTAATTTGAAAAAAAAGGAAATTGCGAACTACTGCTGTTGAGTTCGTTGATGAAGCTTCTGAAGACGATGAAGCGCATTTGAAATTAAAAAGTTACCAACATTTGTTTTCCTTTTCCTCCACACCGTGACGCATATTTTTTCGCAAATTGATTAGTACTCGCAATATCCTCAATTTCGTTTATCATCCGTGATAATTTTTTGTTTTTTGTTTTCTATTCATTTGATGAATTTGTCTGTTAAATTTTTCCGTTGTTTTGTCCTTGTAATTGTCGTCGGTACGAGGGAGATCGGGATGGCGCGGGGGCTAACGTACTGGCTTCCCACCCTGAGGGCCCGGGTTGGAATCCCTGCCTCGACATATTTTTCATTGGTTTCCCAATCCCTACTTGAGGTCCTTTGTGAAGGGCACTTTGAGTGAGTACGCCATGCGTAGGATGGGACGATAAACTGCGGACCCCTTAAGAGGGGTCGTTAAGAGCAGGCTAATGCCGACGCCGGGTTTCTCTCCACCCTTAATCCTTTCCTGTCCATCCCTAATGGTGGAATTGACCTGAGCTGTCGGTCGCCTCCCCTAAATACTACTATTACTTGTCGGTACGAGTGTGAAATATTTTACGTTGTTTAAGAAATTATCAAATTCTTAAGGTTTCTTGCAGTTTTGCCCTGTTAATAATGCATTATTTTTATACCATAGAGCAATTTTATTTCGCTGGTCCATCTATTGTATTACCACGTTATAGTTTTCATTTTTATTTCCTGAACACTCCCTGTTTTGAAACCCGATTCCGTCCTCCTAAAGTGTCCCATGCAACTGCTGAAAGTTGCGTATTTGAGCCTCATAATGAGTTTGTAGGTTCTCTCTTTCATCTACAAACCGCACTATCGCAGGTAATTTTGAGAAAATTATTGTTTTGCTCCCTTCATGTATTTCCTGTGTGTTCATCTCCGTCCTCAAAATTACCATATTTATTCGTGCATAGGTCTATCTCTTGTAAAGGTCAGCCTCCGAATTTTTCACGTTTTCATTTTGTACAGCGTGTAGACTAGTTTTTTTTTTCGTAGCAATAAAATGCTTTTCAGTTGATTACAGTGAATAAATTTGAATTTTATCTTGTGATATTTTTTGAAATGCATATTCTCGAGTAATGGGGATGACAAAGAAATACAATTAATCAATTTAAATTGTAATTAAGTACACATTAACAATTTAAATGGTAATTATCAGGTTATAAATTACATTTATTTCTATTATGTCAATGTATGGACCATTTTAGTAGATCTTGAGATTAGGAGTGTTCTCCGCAATGCACTGGCTGTTCCGAGGTTTCTGCCCTAATAGCATTCCTGCAAACGTTTTCTTTTACCCGCTGTACTGTAGTAAACGGGCAGCAGTCGGCCATAGTAATTGCGGTAAGAAAACTCATAATTGTGAAGTTATTCATATGGCGGCAATGGCTATTAATTTCGGAATGCGACCTGGTATAAGTTAATCTCACTTCTCTATTACGTATCACCTTTTTAACGTACGACGGATAACTCTCTCGCGTATGGATCGACCTTTGATTTTTTTTCAAGTGAAAGTTGGGTTTTAAAGATCGGCCTGTATCCGGATACTATATGCGATTTACTATGTAAACTATGTGGTGCATCAACATTTTCTTAGTTAGTGAAGAGTAAGAAAATTGTATTCCGAATCACTAAATACGAGGAATACCGTTTGGTCTAAAAAAATATATTCGCTAGGAAAAATTTTCATTGAAGGTTTAGTTTCCTTACAAACCTTCTTCATTTTCTACATAATTACCGTTCACTTCTGAGCACTTTTTGTAACGCTGCAGCAGCTTCTTTAATCGCTTTTCATTGAAGTTTGCCACCAAGGAATTGACTAAGTTAGCAATGGCGGTCGTTAGTTCCTCGTCTTCAAACCATTTTCCACCAAGCCACTGTTTCAAGTACAAGAGGAGGGAAAAGTCGCTAGGTGCAAAGTCGGTACTGTGGATAGCGGTCTAAAAATGATTATCCACCCGACAACATTCTGTACTCTTTGTGTTGGTCCGTAGGCATTTTCGGTGTTCACCTGGGACATAAATTTTGATATCCGAGCTTTTCTGTGACAATAATTTATAAATAGTGGTTCGTTCAACAAGAGGATCACATCGCAGTTCATGGTCCACTTGTTGAACGATTTCATCTATTTGAATACTGATCCTGCCACTCCGCTCTTCATCATACACATTTGTGCGGGCATTTTTGAAGTCTCGACACCATTGTCTGACCTTTCCTTCACTCATTGCTGTAGGTCAATAAACTGGGCACAACTCTCGATTAATTTGGGCCGCCAATTATCCTTTAGCACATAACAACAGAATCGCAGCACGCTCTTCAAAACTGGAAGGAAGGAAGAACTTTATTTGCATTCACTGACAGGCAAACGAATACTTAATCTAAACAATTAATTCAGTGGCTTCCGAAACAATCAAAAGATCGACCTGCGTGTGTGCAACTTTGTTCTAACCTACCAATATTTCCATGTAGCAAAACGGCTCTTCCTTTTCGAATATGTCCGAATCTCGCTTTTATTTATGTGAACCCTATTCTTCGTTCCACGTATTTTTCTCGTAGGTTTCCCAAACGAAAAGATCAGAAGGGAAGGAGGTCACGTCAGAAGACGCACGAATCTTACGATTTCAATTCGCAGTTACCGAACTGCAAATTATGAATGGATCGGTGTGAATTAAATTGTCAGTTCTGAACCTCCAGAAGTAGCTCCTAATAGGCCTCCGTTTGAGAGCGAGCGTGTTCGATGTGGAGCGAGGAGAGGTTTTTTTTTCATTTTTCCTCTCCTCCTCCCCGCTTCCCACTCATTGGGGCTTCGCTACCCCTGTCACCCAAATACCCGTCGTTTCGCCTCGGCGGGGATTCCGGGGATTTAATGAGCGGCGCAGGACGTAGCGCCACCTCCTCCTCCGTTTCAAAGGCATCCATCTCGCCTCCACAAAATCACTTAATGGAGGACCATTATCGTTGGAGAGGGTAGGGGATGAGGGAGTGTGTTTATGTGTGTGTGTGTGGACTGGAGGGGGAGTGGGTGACTGTTAATCGTCGGGCACGCACGCACGCACACCCGGTATGCGTCAGCATCACCAACCGCTCACTGGATCTGCTCCGCGCGCGTATGCTCATGTGTGCGTGTGCTGAATCGGTGGAGAGACCGGGAGAGTTACACTAAATGCCCCGGGGAGCGTGAGGGACACGCTTCGCACGCGTCCTCCACCCCTCTTCTCTTTCTCCCTACTAGGGTGTGTCTGGATGTGTTTGTGGGGCACATGGCGTGTCTCTCATAACGCCGCACGCCACCACTAAGGTGGGGAAGGGGGAGTATTGAGGGAGGTCGGAGCGTCACAGACTCCGAACACCCTCCCTCCCCTCATCCCCCGCGTCGTATTGCCCTGCCCAGATGCTATCCTCGGCAGTGTCGCATTTCGTCGGCGGCTGTGGTGGGATGATGGATTAAGCCGTCGTCTCTGTGGGGGAATGACACGACTACGCCGAGTTGACGGACACCTGTGAGGGCACCGTCGCCAATATCTGGTGACGCTGATGAGACCCTTGCCACCCTGTATCTCTCCTCCACCAATACGACGATAATTCGTGAGTGTGGATTTCCTGATGTGCTCGTGGGTAATCCGGTGGTTCGTTGTGTTTGTAAACTGAGCGGAAGGCCCGGGTTCGATTCCCGGCGACTCTGGACTCCCATTAGATTCTTTCTAGTTGTGTGATTTTTTACGGATACAAGATCTTCCGGAGGGAAACCGCAGGCAGCAAAGGGTAAGGAAGTACTTGTCGAATTCCATGATAGTAATCAACACCAATTTATATGCAGTATTGACGGGCGTGATCGAACCCCGTTGTATTCCGCTGTTTCCATATGGACGGCATTAATTAATGTTCTTATTAATTTTGATCGAGGATTGAGTGATCTAAAGGTCCCTAACCTCCGACCCTGACGTATGAATTTCACGTGCCATACTGTGCATATATGGCTTCCGATGTTATGAGCTTCATCCCTACATCTTTGACTAGCTTTCGGGCTGATTATTTCTGGATTGTTTTGTTTTCCGGTTGAAGGAATTGCTTCCCATAGAATGATTTTAAATTGAACTGCAAATATTTTAGGTTTTTTAGCAAGATTTTTTAAAAGCATTAGTCATTTCATGTGTATCCGTGGTTGTGCTGTATTTAGGACAATATTAAATTATTTTAAAATACCTTTTCTGACTTTCACGCCATGAAATAAATAATTTGTGAGCATAAGTAAACTTTTATTCGTTTTATCCTGGAAATATTCGTTTTTCTTTCGTAGCGAATATAAATAATAAAGACTCGATTGACATTTTATCGTATAAATGTTATTTTGCTGTACGAATGCAACAGCTACCAGAACGACAGAGAATTTCATTGTATTTTCACTTTCACCTTACCTTGTCTAATACGGTTGATTTATTAAGGCTATCATTATGTCATAGAAACGAAAAGAGAATAGTGATTATTAGAAATTGAAATTAGAAAAATAGAACGCCGCCTTTGAAAACTGGAGGAAAGGAATTCACATGGCATTATTTCACATTCATTTTACGGACCGAATACCGACGCAGGGATATGGTACGCTGGGATATGGTACTTAATCGAATTCATTAGCGCTGTGTTAGCTCGGAAGCCATTAGTGAACTCCCGATTCAAAATCATCCACGCTTAAAGATTCCGCTACCTTGCACCGTTTTAACGGCATTGACATCAAAGCTGGGCAAATTTCAATTATCCGTCGCGCAAATGAAGACATTTTCGATAATATTAGCTCTTAAAACTACGTAATTGAAATCTGTTTTGCTTGTGCTGGTGGGAGAGAGTCGGCCTAGATTAAGGCGTACGCTTTTATGAACACGGCCCTTAATCGATTCCAGTAATTTTGATGGAATTTCGGAGTGTTTTGCTTTTCCAGTTAAAAAGAGAAGGGAGAGGCGAGGATTCAGTTCTAGACCTTCTACATCCCCTTTCCTAACGTTCAGACTTGCATTGTTGTTGCATAGTAGATGCATTTCTCATATTGTAACAAGAGTAATAATATTTTATTTGCCACCTTTTTCTTTTATCTAAAGATTTATATCATCTTTGGAAATGAGTACAATAAGATATCTTATTTGTCGATAGATATAACGTGTACGCGAAAACCCTTCGAGATTTCTTTTGACGGGTAGACAGTGCGAATTACGCTAAATAGTGGTAAAGTTAGGAAGAGACCATTCTACAAAATTATTGTGGCAAGGATTGTAAAAAATTGGGCTGCTATTAATCAAAATTGCGTTAGGGATGGTGTCGTTATACCAGAAGGGGATGAAGTAAGTGTCCGGGGACAGTGATTATGTATATGACGACAAATTTTCAGAAATGAAAGCTGAAGAAATATCAAAAGAAATCTGCGATGGATTCTTTCAATGTAGGTTCTGAAGAGATTTATTGGATTTGAGTAGTGTTATGTTTAATGAATCATTAATCATAATTATATCATAGTTTTGTTAGTACACTTGATTTACCTCTCATACCTTTCTAATCTATACCAAGCGTGTTCATTTTTTACGAATTTATTCCACTTTTGCATGTATAAAGCGCGCTGTATATATTGGTGTTTGATATTAAATGGCCATAAAATTGATCATAAAGAAGTTATGTAGGATACATTGATGATAAATCTCCAAGGACGCAAGTTGAACTGAATGTTTTGACCACGTTTTTTTAATGTTATCGCCCCAAGATTAATGTTGATGAGTGATTTCAATCGAAAGACCTCCATTGCTATTTTTTTTATTCATTCCGATACTGCTGCACCACGAGTGACTCGAAGGATACGTTTCATGTGCACGCCTATTATTTTTACGACGCAATAAAAAACTTCCTCTTTATTGACGTCATTTCTGATCCATAAGTGAATACATGGCCAACATTCTTCGCGGTGAAGTGAAGACTATGACTACCGGAAGGAGATCACTCTACTTCTCAATGACGCTAGTTAGGTAATAAACATTCAAATAAAGAGGATGGGTGTACAGTCGGACATCCCTGAGGAGGGGAAAAAAAGCATTTACCTGACTTATTGGCTCCTTCCACACTCATAAGTCGGGACATAGCACAACTCAAGTCGACACGTGGGAGCCATTAAGAAAGCACTACCAACGAGTTTCCACTTTAAAGTACCTCGTAGATTACTCAAACGATGAAGCTTTCAAGGCTTCACCTCACGATATATACGACGGCGATTTTCTTTTACTCACTCATGATTTAGGGGTGCTTGACATCTCCATGCGCTTCCTAGGATTGCTCTTTATAACACACGGAGTGAATGGCTAAAATTTTATGGCCGTCTTAATGGATTAGGCTGTAGTTCTAGTCTAGTTACATTTTGCCTCGACTTACTTCAGTAGGTAAGTTGAGGAGTATTGTCAGAGGCTTGTGTTGAACGGGATTCCACGGTCTTCAGCTCCAAACGTATTTTGATGGGTTAAGGGATACGGTTGATTCGGGACACCAAACATTGTGTTTTGTCACAAAATCATCGTAGAAGGCCTATTCCGTTTCCTGTTCTACTTGAGGTTTCTCTAATTCGCCAGCCTACAAGTAAACGGATTTCATTATTTTTTTAATGATCCTTCAGGTACTGATGGAAAGAGATAAGGTAGTATTTCCATGATGAGACCTCACCTTACACAACTAAACCTCGCGTCTGATGCATGGGATTGGTTCTACTCCCATAAATATCACCATTCACTGCTTTTAAATACTGATGGGGGATCATCCGTATCTACTCAATAGCCAACACAAGCCGCCACAAAGCGTGTTGCGGGGGGGGTGTGATGACACTAACCATACACACAGAAACATCACTGCATGTATGCACTTGAATAGGTACATGTTAGCTATTGTGCGAAACCTCACGTATATTTACATGCCCGTATAAATAATGCAATAATTGGTTTTGTATGGCAAAATCACTACATGCAGGACTTCAGTTAATATGGGAGCGTGATAGTTATGTGAGAGGAGCGCTGGGTTGCTGATCGGAGGGTCCGGGTTCGATTCCTGGGTACGCCTCTTGGTACCCTCAGCCTCACCCGGACTGTGTGATTTTTCGTGTGCCAGATCTTCCTCGGAAACGAGAGACGGTTCTAGGAAAAGAACTTGCCCCCAATTATTACCCTAATGTGTGAATTTCACAAGCCGTTGGGCTTAGTACTGGGTGAAATCTACCTATCAAACCAACTTTCGGCTTTCACACTGTGTGAATGTGTACATATACATAGTTATATTTATGTTTATAAGTTAATATATTCGAGCACTTAGGTTTGATCTGGTTTTGAGTTGGGGTAGAATTTGTACGGTGGCTACTAATTGCTTCCAACCATATGGCACTGCTGTGGCAGACTTTTTCGGAGATGTTCCGATCCCCACTTCGGTGGGCATTCGGACAGCTCTTCCAGCGGAGGACCCTGTCCGTCGGATGGGAAGATAAATTATTTAACCCGTATGGCGTATTTCGTTCAGAATAGACCGACGCCCACGCCCGGGTTTCTTTCCCCTCTTCCCTCCAATCCTTGAAAATCCTTCCCCTACCTACCGTTTCACCCCCAACTATCAGTATTGGCGAAAACGACCTCGGCCGTCGGTCGCCTTTCCCTTATAACTACTATTACTCGATACTGATAGAATGCGTAATGACTGTAAATCAACGGTGTTTGCCCCGTCGGAGCTGAAATTCGTAAACACGTTGGAAAACTGCTGCGTCTCTGTGTACCCCCGCGGTTTCCACGGTGTCGAGAGATGGAAATTTATTCCGTCTTTCATCGACGAACATCGAGCAATTCATGAGATGCTAACTTGATTCGGGGATACTTTCGATTCGCGACGCGCCGAGGCTAGAATACATCAAGGTCCGCAGCTGCGGAAAGAGGAATTTTGAATGCGCCGCGGTGTCGCAACACCCCGAGGGTCCAGCGACATCTCCGAACGAATTGCCCGCTCGCCTCTTGTCCCCCGTCCAATGCATTTCGTTTTTCAATTCCGATCGACTCTCGCAGTCCCCGTCCGCCCAACCCTTGCCCGTCGTTTCTCCATTTCCGTCCGCCCTCTTCACACTCGCGTGTTAGTGGCGGTGAATCAGATAGCACGATAAAATTATGCTCAACCACGCCTCTCTTTCCAGAAGGATAATCATTGGACCACCGAAATATCTTATCCAATAGTCTGTCGTGAACTAGTTAACAGCGCACGGAGAAAGGGGGGTAGTCGTGTGGAGGGGTGAAAGTATTTATAAGTGTGTGTATATGTATATATATACTCGTATAATATATATATATATATATATATATATATATATATATATAAGCAAATAAGGCTGTGGGGTTGGACAATATTCCTGTAGAAATGTTGAAATGGTTAGGGAAAGGTGGGAAAAAGGCCATATATGGACTGATTCGTAGTATCTATGAGGAAGGAATCTGGCCGGAAGATTTTGTGAGATCGGTGTTAGTTCCTATTCCAAAAAAGGCAAAGGCTTCGTCATGTGAGGATTACAGAACAATAAGTTTGATATCCCACGCAGCTAAAGTTATTCTCAGGATCATCAACAAAAGGATAGAGAGTAAGGCAAATGATTACTTAGGGGATGATCAGTTTGGGTTCAGGAAAGGCAGAGGTACGCGTGATGCCATTGCAGTAATGAGATCACTAGTCGAGAGGAATATAGAATACAATCAGGACGTTTTTGCCTGTTTTGTAGATTTCGAAAAAGCGTTTGATAGAGTGAATTGGGAAAAATTAATGCGTGTATTGCAGAAAATAGGAATGGATTGGAGGGACAGGAGACTGATCCGCAACCTGTACATGTGTCAGACTGCTAAGGTGCGAGTGGGGAACGGAGAGTCCGGATGGGCAGTGTTAGGAAGAGGTGTTAGGCAGGGTTGCCCATTGTCACCGGTACTGTTCAATGTATATGTAGAGGAAATGATTAAAGAGGCATGGGAAGAACTGGAGGTAGGAATGAAAGTCGGAGGGGAACTCGTAAAATCGGTTAGGTTTGCTGATGACCAAGCATTAGTTGCTCAGTCAGCCAAGGGGTTGCAAGCATTGTTGAGTGAATTGGAGGTTCAGTGCGATAAATATGGGATGAGAATCAATATTAATAAAACAAAGGTTATGCGATTTTCCAGAAAGAAAAAGGCTAAGCTAAATATTAAAATAGGCGGGGAAAGAATAGAGCAGGTAGAGCAGCTTACATATCTCGGAAGTGTTTTGGACCAATACGGTCAAAGTGGTAGGGACGTAAGGAGAAGAATTGCGCTAGGCAAGGAGGCTTTCTCAAGGAGGAGGGAGTTGATGACTGGGACGTTGAGTAGGGATGTTAAGACAAGACTCGTAAAAACTCTGATATGGAGCGTAGCTATGTACGGCGCGGAAACGTGGTCGCTGAAGCAGGAGGATAGACGTAGATTGGAGGCTTTTGAAATGTGGGTGTGGAGAAGAATGGAGAAGGTGAAATGGACCGAAAGGAAAACAAATGAGGAAGTACTAGAAATGGTGGGTGAGGAGAGGGGTTTGTTGAGAGAAATCCTATGGAGGCAGGAAAAATGGATGAAAGGCGTATGGAGCGGTAGTGGAATGTTGAAGAGGGTAATAGAGGGGAGAATGTTGGGCAAGCGAGGTAAGGGTAGGAACAGGATAGGGATGTTGGACGGGATGAAGGGAGGAAAGAAGTACACCGAGATGAAGAGGGACCTGATATAGATTAGTTTGCTAGGTGGGGAGTCACAAAATGTTTATTTGATAGTTGTGTCCATCCAAAAACCTACCTTAACCGGTAGATTACCTAATAATAATATACATATATATATATATATATATTGTAAATTTTACGTCATTATGCCGAAAATATTAGTCAGCCTGGATTATTATGGCTGGCAGACACTTGATCTGCGATTTTTTTACGTCGAACTTGATGACCTGTTTTCCTGCCAATACCAGAATAATGTGTGCACCGGTCTCCAATAATCGCCACTCTTGTGATTGCCTAAAAATTTTGAAAATTATAATGTAATACTACCTTGATCAAAAAGTACTTCCTCATTTGTTTTCCTTTCGGTCCATTTCACCTTCTCCATTCTTCTCCACACCCACATTTCAAAAGCCTCCAATCTACGTCTATTCTCCTGCTTCAGTGACCACGTTTCCGCGCCGTACATAGCTACGCTCCATATCAGAGTTTTTACGAGCCTTGTCTTAATTTATATATACTATATAGAGAATGAGTGAGATTCCAGTCCTCTTTTATTTCCCGGTGTCAAAGCGGGACGACTGCTTTCGTGATATCACGTCTCATCGTAGATCAGGCACGCTATAGTTCTCCTTCGCGGAGGAGAATTCCGCCCCGTCATAGGTTACTGCGCGAAGCTGACCTTCGACTTTATATTGCACCGCCTTGAGGTCATATGAGAATTTTTCTTCGTACGTCCTCCCACTTTAATAACCCGTTCGGCGTAGCAGAATAAAAGAAAACCCCGGGTGTGTCCGCTTGAACTCCGTAGCTCCGTTTCTTTCTCTTCGCATGCTGTAAAACCACGACCTGAATGCAAGTCGCGGGAGAGGAGGTGGGAGAAATGGAGGGTAGAGAGAGAGAACGATGGAGGGTGGGAGAGCGAGGGGGTCGTGGCAAAGCGACCCAGTATGCAATGTGGATCTGGTTAACCGGTGCCTCTTTTCGCGAATAAAAGGCCGCTTAACCTCTGGTCTCCCTCTCTCCACAGGCTCGTCTCTTGCCTGCCCTTGTTTATTCGTCTTGCGCAAATAGAAAACGCGATCGATCGACGGGGATTGGAGCGATGGTGGTGGCGGAGAGGGAGCGGATCGGAAGACAGTCGGGCACGCCGGGCCCTCGTCGAGATACACGAGGAATGAAGAGATCTCTGTCTCCGCGCGTAGTGGAGTTGCGGTTGGGAATCTATAGCGGGTGGGGTCGCCGAAGGAAGCGGACTAAATCAGTTCCACATAGGCGGGTGTCGCGACGACACCGCGGGGGAGGGGGAGGGTGGATGGGGGAGGTATTCCGTTTTCTTCCCCTTTTGCAGTGATTGATTGAGGCCCGCACGCACGCAAGGTATTGAAAAATGACCTCTTCGCTCTCCTTCGCGTGCTTAAGTCACCACGGTTCCTCGTCCCATTTTCCCCATTTATTGGTTAAAACGTGATAGAAAACTGCGTTCCTTTGCGTCGAGTCACTGAGAACTCGTGGGCGAGTTAATATACGTACCCGTGAACCCGTGGTAATATGCGTGCAGGTGTTGTGCATATCGGTCGATTTTCGACAAATAATACGTTGATTCGGTTAAATACTTCGGCGTACCCTCACGCACGACCTCCATTGGGTGGAACATATACGGGAAATATGTGGACAAGCTAACAAAAATTAGGATTTATTAGAAAAGTGTTGGGGAAATGTGATGAAAAGGTTAAAAGAGAAATGTTAACTTTCTCTCGTTAGGCCTCATTTAAAATATGCTGATAGTACGTTCATGATATCATCATGAAGTTGGATTCATTGACGAATTAAATCGCGTGCAGTGCAAAGGAGCTAGATTTGTGAAACATTGTTATGGCAAACTGAGTAGCGTGTCAAAATTATTTGAGGATACAGGTTGGAAATCACTCACGGAGCGAAGGTTAAAGTACTGATTAAATCTCTTGCATACATCGGAAGGGTGTCTCTCTAGACTTGGTGTTGAAAATGTATTATTGATCCCCACCGTACTACGGTAGGAGAGATCATTTCAATAAAATTCGAGAGATGAAGTGCAGAACGGATAGGGATGTCATATTTCCCACGGACCATAAGTGATCAGAATAATAGAGCGAGCGTTCGTTCGTCGGTACGCCTCTTATTTACGTAGTAGATAATAGGCGAATCTACGTAGTAGATTATAGGCCGTCCAAAACCTATCTTTAATAGGTAGAATACCTTGAATATTAAATGACCTAAGACTTACTTTGTGTGGGGCATTTTTTTTAAATTTCATTCCGCTCTGATGGAGGGAAGGCACGCTCCGCTGATGACCAAACTTGCTCCGTATTCTTTGTTGTTGACGAGGAATAGTTGGGTGAAATCAATCTCGGCGCAACAGAAAAGAGCTCGAGCAGCGAAACGCCGTAATCTTTTTCATGAAATGTTACAATGTATTCGTATTTTTTGGATAATTTGACCAATGGCGGTGACTTAACCTTGTGACACATGACATAATGTTGGCTTCCTCGCTGTGATATGATAAAATTGTGATTGATATAAAAATTTGATAATTTCCTTCGATTGCATTTCTCATCGTATTCATCGGGCCACGGACGACTACGTTCTTGGATACTCTCCATTCCACTAACTCATATTGTCAGCGTCCTTCTTCTATCATTATTGGTTGTTTCACACATTATCCGCTAGGGTGTGTGGCAGGGAGTGATTACACACCGGACTACTTTTGGCCCAAAATACTTTTCTCTCGTAGTGCGGTCGGGCAACGTTGTTATATTTCCTTTTCGTTCCTGGGAAGGATGTCATTTTGAATCTATCTATTCTGCACACAATCTCCCTAATGTTATTGAAATGATCTCTTCTTTCGTAGTACGATGGAGTCAATATTATATTTTCAAATCATGGCTAAGGAAACATCCTTCCAATTTATTCATTAGAAATCATACGGAGACGGGAAAGATGGAGCAAAGTATATTGATGGGCATAACAGTTTCCCGAGAGAGCCTTTCTGTTTTCACGCGTTTGACTTTGTTCATAGTAGCAAAATGTTTTTTACAGCCAAGATAGTGTCGTCATTCAACGCAGAAAATTAATAAATCATTTTTTTTCGCCTCGAACATATTTACGCCAAAAGAGGAGTATGTGCATTTCTTACTGAGTAGATTCTAGATGTTGCACGGCGTGAATAAGTAATCACCCACGATAATGACGACGCTGAATAAGGAACGATTTCTTTTTTGTTTCTCCCTCATACAATAAGCATTCTTGAGAGACCGCTCCGTGGATTTTGACGACAGTGCGAGTCGGAGATGACAGGTGAAATTGCGAAATGCGGACTGGAGACGAATATCTACGCTTTTCAGGTGCCGTTATTATTCACTCTTTTCAGGAACTGCTTAGCGGATACTCATAAATATAATCCATCCGCCCGATGAATGTCGGGTTTGATGGAGGGAGAAGTACTTTATACATAGACGAGTGTGCCCTCTTATAAGTTATGCATCTACAGAATACCAAGCAAGCTACCTCGAAGGTATGATTCGGGGGTTGTTTCGGCACCAGCCATTCATGCATAAATATGGACATATGTATAAATATATATGTACCGATATTTGCTCTCTCTCATACGCACACAAATACTACCTTGAACAAAAAGTTCCCGGAATAACCACCGTGTGGCGCTCCCATCGTTCCGATTTGAGTACTGTTTTTTTTGTTAAATTGGTACATTTGTTGTTGATATTCCCTTTAAATCTTAGTGTCATAACTTGACATTTGCAAAAGTTACGTAGCCAAGAGTACATCTATCTCTGTGTGTTGGCGATTTTTTACAATTGCAGAAATGGATTTAAATTTGCAACAACGAACTTGTATTAAATTTTGCGTAAAAAACGGATTTAGTGGCGCACGGACGTTGGAAATGTTGGAAAAGTGTTTCGGCAACGATTCTCTAAAAAAAAAACGATCGTTTACCAGTGGCACGAGCGGTTCAGAAGTGGTCGTGAGTCAATCGAAGATGATGAACGCAGTGGCAGACCATCGACATCGAAAGTCGGTGAAAAAATTGATAAAGTAAAAGAAATGTTGGTCAATAACCGCAAATTAACCATCAGGGAAATAGCGGAGGACTTGAACAATGCCTATGGATCCGCCCAAGACATTGTGGTTAATGATTTGGGTTTCCGTCGTGTAGCAGCAAAGTTGGTGCCAAAAGACCTCAATTTCATGCAAAAAGGAGACCGTGTTGACGTCACAAAAGACATGATTTGCGAGGCTGAATCCGATCCCACATTCATCAAAAGGATCATTACTGGAGACGAGACGTGGGTTTATGAGTACGGCACGCATTCCAGACATCAGGCAAGTGAATGGCGTTCACCAAATGAGGCGAGACCAAAAAAACCACGTCGTTTTCAGTCAAAAAAGAAGGCAATGCTGACGGTTTTCATGGATTACAACGGTGTAGTGCATCATGAATTTTTGCCAGAAGGCCAGACAATAAACAAAGGGTATTATTTGGGCGTTATGAGACGTTTGCGTGAAGCAATTCGCCGAAAGAGACCAGAAATCGTCGCACAGTGCGTCGAGACCGTCGCACAGTGCTATCATTATTCGTAATTTTTTGACGAAAAATGCAACAAATACCATCCAACAGCCACCGAATTCACCTGATTTGGCTCCCTGTGACTTCTTTCTGTTCAATCGAGTTAAAAAACCATTACGGGGAACGCGTTTTAGCAGCCGAGAGGAAGTAATGGAAAAATCGCAGGAAGCACTGATGGACATACCGAAAACCGAATATAAAAAATGTTTCGAGGATTGGATCAAGCGCTGGCATAAGTGTGTTGCAGTCGATGGGGATTACTTTGAAGGGGACAATATAGATTTAGATGAATAAACTTGTATTTTTAATTTTCTGAATAAATTCCGGGAACTTTTTGATCTAGGTAGTATATATATTAAAAAAAAATATATATATATATATATCTTTGTGTTATTTCTTTTTATATTTTTAGTGAAGTTTTAAATTAGACTTTATACTTCTATGTTTGTGTCGTCGCTCAAGAGCGTTCGTTTTCGGAAGATGTATATACATATATATAATATATATACACACATGTACATATATATCATAAAAAACTGAGACAGTAACACACAGCACGAGAACACATAAAAAGAACAGTCACAATAATATCTTGATAATTTCGACGGACTCGAACTCCGTCTTCTTCGGAAGATAAGATATGACTGATATATATATATATATATATATATATATATGATTTCTTCGAAGTAACACGGAAGTGTTGAATAAAAAACTTAGACAGTAACACACGGCACTAGAACACATAAAAAGAACACTCACAATAATATCTTGATAATTTCGACGGACTCGAGCTCCGTCTTCTACGGAAGATAAGATATGACTGAGGAAAAGGGTGCGCAGTGCAGAGAGAGTATGGGACGAGGGAGAGGGGAAAAACAGGTAGTGGGGGAGGGTGATATACCCCTCCTTCACTTCTTCTTCACTTCTTATCTTCTGAAGAAGACGGAGCTCGAGTCCGTCGAAATTATCAAGATATTATTGTGAGTGTTCTTTTTATGTGTTCTAGTGCTGTGTGTTACTGTCTAAGTTTTTTATTCAACACTTCCGTGTTACTTCGAAGAAATCATATATATATATATATATATATATATATATATATATATATATATATATATATATATAACTTTTGGACGGCACAATAGAACACAGAGTAAAACAGATTAAACGTAAAAGAACACACACGCACACACACACGCGCGCACGCACACACACACACGCATATATAGACTCGTAAAAACTCTGATATGGACGTGGAAACGTGGTCACGTACGGCATGGAAACGTACGGCGTGGAAACGTGGTCACTGAAGCAGGAGGATGGACGTAGATTGAAGGCTTTTGAAATGTGGGTGTGGAGAAGAATGGAGAAGGTGAAATGGACCGAAAGGAAAACAAATGAGGAAGTACTGGAGATGGTGGGTGAGGAGAGGGGTTTGTTGAGAGAAATCCTATGGAGGCAGGAAAAATGGATGAAAGGCGTATTGAGCGGTAGTGGAATGTTGAAGAAGGTAATAGAGGGGAGAGTTACAAAATGTTTATTTGATAGTTGTGTCCATCCAAAAACCTACCTTAACCGGTAGATTACCAAAAAAAATATGCATGCATTCGCAGACATTCGCAAGCGACGTCTAGACCCTTAAGAGGCATGCCGCCTATGACGGGCCTTCCATTTTAGTTGTACCATTACGTTCCTTTATGTCTGTTAAAATCCGTTATATGTTACCTGTTATTATGTACAACTACTTGGACAAATGAACAGCTTTTTGAATTTGAATTTAATTATGCATACACATCTATCTATCAGTATGCATCAGTATGCATATATGTTTTTAGTTTCCAGTTGATTTATGCTTTATTAATAAAAAATCTTCATCCTTGGTTTCGATTTTGTCGCGGTGTTATCAGGTGTGCGTATACTGATAAACATTGGATTATTTTCTTCCATTATGAGCAAATGAAGTGAAACTCAAATGTTTTGCGAGATGAAAAGAGGGGAATGGTATGATTGCATAATTAGTGTGAGGCCGGGCCTAGAAACCATTCGAGAGCGCGCCCCGTAGGCACACAGACGAGACAGCCTGGGAAGAAGAAAAACGAAGGAAGGGCTGGACTTTTTCCTCGTGAATCCTCCCGGAATTCCCTCCCCGGGAGGCCTTGATGCGTGGGAAACAAGGGGGCGGGCGGCGTGGAAGTGAAAGGCCCTCCCAGGCGCCGCTCCCTCGGCGTTCGCTCTTGGGGTGAAGGAGAAGGGTGGGGGGAGTTGGCGAAAACACAAGGGGAGTTTGGGTACGGGAGGCAAAGGAGGGATCGGGGGCGAGGTATAGGCAAGACGGAATGAATATAGAGAAAAGGAGACGCAGCTGTGGGGAAGGATGACACGCGAACACAAACACACGCACACACATGCGCACAAAGGCTCTCGATGACAAAAAAGTGACGCATTGGGACGGAGCGTGTTCATCCGGGCGTCGTCAGCTGGGCTCCCGCGGCGCGCGCTCGTCATATGCCTCCGAAAGCTCTTGATTGGAAGTTAGGGTCATCATTGCGCGCGACGCCATAGTTGGTCAGTCATATTAGAAGTTATACAATTATATTCTATCACGATAGGTTATAGATTGACCTCAATCGCTTAGAAGAACTTGACGAACTGATGATTCAATTGTTAATACGGGTATAACTTCTGTAAATTCAACTACTGTTAGGCCAGCAATGACGTCACGTGCTGCCTTTACCGTACTTTGTATTCTATAAGTTTAATATGCCCGCAAGTGTTCACGACGTGATTTTGACGAGCTTTTGACGTTTCTTTTATCCGTGCGATTTTTTTAACGTCTTCGAGAACCGAGAAAAATATTCAGAAGTTTTGGTATAATGGGGGATAGGGTCGATGCGGTGGATAGTGTACTACTTTCCCCCTCTATAAAAGCCCGGGTTTGAATCCCGGCGGTGGTATATTTTAAAAAAATGGTTTTCTGTTCCGTACATGCCACAAGGAAACACTTCAGCTGGAAGTCGCCGTCCGTGGATCTACACCTTCATTTTGTCTTCCCTTTGCGTTTTTCGTTAAGAGAAGGCGTATGCCTTGACCCTATTCAGCGTGTTTTTCCCTACCCTTTCCTAATCTAATGAAAATCTTGTTTGCTCTGAAGTACTCACCTATCTCCTAGCATAAAAACCTTAATGACACATTTGACTCCAGCTGTTGATCACCACAACTGCCTTAATTGATTTTGAGAGATACAAATTTCCCTTCCGAACTAGAAATGTTAACATACACTTCCTTCCCGCCATTATTTTATCTATAGTGTTAAATCTTTCAATTCTCATACTGTGTTTAGCCTGTTTAAGGTACGATTAGAGTAATATTTATAACCGTCAGCAGGCCAGTAGACTATGCATATTACAAGTCCTTGCAATATGCACATTACATAAACTTGAAAACTGACTTATAGATTGAAGAAACGGGCCCCTAGATCTCCCTATGTAGCAGCAGGCGGCGCAGGGAAAGGAACTGGTTCCCACATCTCATGAAACGTGAAACTCATGCCCTTCAGCTAGCCTAGTATAAGGTGAGCTTTAACGAAACCTATCAAGACTAGCCTAGGGCTTATTGCTGAAGTTAAATTGATTTCTGTCGTAATCCTAATTATCTAATCATCTATTTTGTAAAATATACCTAATTTAATATGATCGAGAGGCGACGCAATTTCTCTCTTCCATCTGTTGTCTTGTCTTCACGAGATGGTGATTTATATTCAGCATCCCAATTATGAGAATTTCTCTGTCATCTTGTTTTACGTCTCGTTGCGAAACTCAGAAACATCACAAACCTCAAATGATGGGGAATTCTGTTCTTCAACGGGGAATACGAGCTTGCCGACGCTCCCTTCATTTCGTTTCCTAATTGGAAGGCGGTGCAATGTCGCTCTATTTTAGAACTTGTGATTGATAGATGGATTGATTGGCAACTGATTGATTTTCTTTTATTTCGGATAATATTTCGACTTTTTAGTCCCTTCTGCTACTCAACCCATAGTTTTTGCGAGCTAATTGCAACGTACGTTTAGTGTTAACTGACTTCATGTTTGCGTTCGGGAGGGGAAAATGCTGTAATGACTAATGTGTTTGTCTGGGTTCCTGCGGAGGTTGTGGAAATATGATAAAGACAAAGTAGAAAAGATGAATGATAAACGGAAAAAAATTTCGACTTGAAATTTAATGTCTCTGTGATCACATCATATACGTGGGTGGTCTGAGTAGTTTCCGACCTCAGAAAATTTCAGAAAAATGTATTGTATTCAGAAAAATTACCATCCTTGTATTATCTTAATGACAAAAAAATTTTATTTCTGTTTTATTTTTTCCATTTTATACAGAAATCAGCCAATTCGGCACTTGATCTCCCTGCGTCTAGTGTAATTGTGGCCGTTTTCTTCGGTTCAATGATTTAGCAATTGCGCCCACATTATAATGGCTGTTGATTTCTAAGTGCCCATTATGTTGATAGTCAGCAAATGGTTACTGCAGAGAGATTGATAGAAAAAATATTTGCGTTAGTAATCTAATATTTATTTACGTTCACGAATAAAAAAATGCGAAGCGTAAATTGCATGATAATTTGTTAAAAAAACGGCAAAATCGTTTCACGAGGAAATATTTTAATTATCAATTTTCATCTGCCTAAATTTTTTATCACAACTTATATATAATTTACTTCTGAAAGCCAAAACGTGATTTCTGAACTCAGAAATGCTGGATTGCCGTAAGCTTTGATTCGATCAATTTAGTTTCAACCCTTTTTACGGTATATTTACTCTGCTCGGGACACCAAACAGCGGTGTCTTTTTGGAAAAGGAAACCATTGGATACTTTTTTCAATGACTAATCACTTTTTACTTCTCACAGTAATTGGGGAGTTCTTTAAATGTCGTTGAAATCCGTATGGTTGTAAAACTACGATATTCGCCCCCCGTGAGCAGAAAACTGGGTGATGAGAATCCCTCTCAGTGGAGATTCTTATTCAGTGTTCTCACATCTGTTTATGTTCACCTTACTAGTCGATAATACGAAGAAAACTTTGAGTGGAATGCAATGCGGATATATTTCATGATTTTTCTCGCGTATTCGAATCATCGGACTCCCAGGTCACATTGGAAGCGAACGGGCAACTTTTGCGGTCGCTGGGCGCTAAGGTTCGAAAACTTCGGTTTTCGTCGCAGGTGCTTCGAAGATGCCGCGAACTGAGTACGAATATTCGTTAAACGATTGGACAGGATAATGTATTTTCCCCACTTGGACCAATCATGTATTTCGAGTGTGTCAAGTCCTTCGTCTGTCAATCAACTTTTAGGAATTTTCCGGCAGCCCACTCGCGAGCAGTTCCAATTTCGAGAATATGGCTTCGTCCTTTTGATCATGAAACTTAGTCTCCATTGTGTAGATTGTGTGTAAATTGACGACAATTGAAATTACGAATGAAAAATAAGGGAGTTGTGTTTAGTTGTTTTTTTGTGAGATTAAGACCAAAAAGGTTTGAACCAACTGTATTTCTCACACCTTAGATATAATTGTGTATGCCCCTCAATATATCGCAGATTAGAACATCCGGTTGGTATTTGTTAAGAGTAGATAAGAAGATAGAATTAATGAGAGTATGTAGAAGGAGAAAGAATATATCTATTGGTCGATGTTGGAATTTGATGGTCCCAATTCTCTGATAACACTGCTATATTTCCAAGTCCAACCTATTAAAGCACTAAATAAGTACTGCAAAACCTTCTTGGTGTTGAACCCTTGTTCAAATCCGCGTACATTCCGCCTCTCATTATTCCGGTCAGTATATCTATTCTTTTCCTGCCTCTCTCTCCTCTCCTCAATATGATA
Organism: Hetaerina titia; assembly: GCA_037158775.1. NCBI lineage: Eukaryota > Metazoa > Arthropoda > Insecta > Odonata > Calopterygidae > Hetaerina > Hetaerina titia. The sequence continues at coordinate 30,766,141 of CM073772.1, forward strand.
CTCGTAATTTCTATCACAGACTCCAGCAGTCCATTTCTATCCAATATCTCCTACATCCATTTTTCCTACCTTCCATCTACCTCAAAAACCACCCTTCTCTTTCTTCCCTCCCGCTATGCCTAGAACTCACTCCATCTTTTGTTTTTATTTCTACTCATATCAACTTTTTTCATTCTTATCCACACCCACATCTCAAGATCCTCCAGTCTAAGTTTGTCTTCTTGCCTCATCGGCCGAATTTCCGCCGCATACAATATCCCATACTGAAATTTCCGCTAGTATTTCTTTTTTTCTTTACTTATGTTCCCTGTCATCAACTCCCGCCACTTTGTGAAAGATGCATTACCTAGCGCAATTTTTGTTTTAATGTCCTTGCTGTTTTTCTCCCTCCTTCTAAATCACTTCCTAATTAAATGAATCGTTTTGCCTGCTCTAGTTGTGAGCCGCTTGATAAAATAATGGAAATACTCCTGCATTGAAGCAAACGAGTATGAATGCACGATTCTCCCTTGAACTTTTAGTAATCGATACGTAACCTGACTTCTAGTATTGCGGAATGGGCCCCGGATTGAAAACATCTCCAGCGAAAAGTGGAGGAAGGAAAGAAGGCAGGGAAATGGAAAGGGGAGGGAATGAACAGATTGGCATGTAACGCGGTAGGTTAGACATACCTGCTTCAAGCTATTTCAGTGGTTGATAAACCATAAACGTTTTGATAACGAGATGATTATTCCATAAGAAAGCGTACGACCCCTCGAAGCGGGATGCCTTTCCCTAGTTACTAACACGCTTGGGGACTTAACGTCTGTGAAATGCCACTGAGTTGCTACATCCGTTCTGAGGAGCAGAGGTGGGCGACCCTTCCAGGCTGGAGTTAAAAACCGCGCTGCTGATATAACCCATGTAATCGGGAGTGATTCTGCGTGAAGATGCCTTCACGCCCGAATATGAGGGAGAAATGCGATATGTGTATCTCGGTGAAAGGCTAAGACGAATTCCCCGTTGATTCGCGTGGAAGAACGTCGCGGTGGGATCAACTGACAGGATCACCCAAACGAGAGAGAGCAGGCCTTTAGGGGGAAACCGCAAAGGTGCGGCATGTGCGTGCATTTGACAGGGATCGTGGAGGCGGGGAGTGGCGGCGGCGGCGGTGTTGAATCAAACGTAAAGGGGGAAAGGAAAAGCAGCCCGCAAGGGAATGAACACGTATTGCATATTTGCCCGCGCTTAATCGTGAGGAAAATTCTACTTTGGCTGATGATGCCTTCCCAAGAAGGCCAAAGGCGTTGAGGAATGCGGATGAAATCTAACTTTGGAAATGTGAACCCAAGAATTCATCTTCAGTTCAATGTTGAAGGTGATATAAAGGAGGGCAGGATCAACCAGAACAATGCTATAAGCTTGCAATAAAATAAACGGTTCAATTTATTTTTGTTATCATACACATGTTGTGGAACAATAAGTTTGATATTCCACGCAGCTAAAGTTATTCTCAGGATCATCAACAAAAGGATAGAGAGTAAGGCAAATGATTACTTAGGAGATGATCAGTTTGGGTCTAGGAAAGGAAGAGGTACGCGTGATGCCATTGCAGTAATGAGATCACTAATCGAGAGGAATATAGAATACAATCAGGGCGTCTTTGCCTGTTTTGTAGATTTCGAAAAAGCGTTTGATAGAGTGAATTGAGAAAAACTGATGCGTGTATTGCAGAAAATAGGAATCGATTGGAGGGACAGGAAACTGATCCGCAACCTGTACATGTCTCAGACTGCTCAGGTGCGAGTGGGGAACGGAGAGTCCGGATGGGCAGTGTTAGGAAGAGGTGTAAGGCAGGGTTGCCCATTGTCACCGGTGCTGTTCAACGTATATGTGGAGGAAATGATTAAAGAGGCATGGGAAGAACTGGAGGTAGGAATGAAAGTCGGAGGGGAATTCGTAAAATCGGTTAGGTTTGCTGATGACCAAGCATTAGTTGCTCAGTCAGCCAAGGGGTTGCAAGCATTGTTGAGTGAATTGGAGGTTCAGTGCGATAAATATGGGATGAGAATCAATATTCATCAAACAAAGGTTATGCGATTTTCCAGAAATAAAAAGGCTAAGCTAAATATTAAAATAGGCGGGGAAAAAACAGAGCAGGTAGAGCAGCTAACATATCTCGGAAGTGTTTTGGACCAATACGGTCAAAGTGGTAGGGACATAAGGAGAAGAATTGAGCTAGGCAAGGAGGCCTTCTCAAGGAGGAGGGAGTTGATGACGGGGACATTGAGTAGGGATGTTAAGAAAAGACTCGTAAAAACTCTGATATGGAGCGTAGCTATGTACGGCGCGGAAACGTGGTCGCTGAAGCAGGAGGATAGACGTAGATTGGAGGCTTTTGAAATGTGGGTGTGGAGAAAAATGGAGAAGGTGAAATGGACCGAAAGGAAAACAAATGAGGAAGTACTGGAGATGGTGGGTGAGGAGAGGGGTTTGTTGAGAGAAATCCTATAGAGGCAGGAAAAATGGATGAAAGGCGTATTGAGCGGTAGTGGAACGTTGAAGAGGGTAATAGAGGGGAGAATGTTGGGCAAGCGAGGGAAGGGCAGGAACAGGATAGGGATGTTGGACGGGATGAAGGGAGGAAAAAAGTACACAGAGATGAAGAGGGACCTGATTTAGATTAGGTTGCTGGATTGGGTTTTGTTTGGATTTACAAAATGTTTATTTGATAGTTGTGTCCATCCAAAAACCTACCTTAACCGGTAGATTAGCTAATAAAAAAATAAATACATATTGTGCGGGTCGCGGTGGTCTAGTGGGTAGAGGGTTGAACTACTGATTGCTGGGCTGGACTGCTTATTTGGTAGTTGTGTCCTTCCAAAAACCTACCTTAACCGGTAGATTATAAAAAAATGAATACTTGTTGTGCGGGTCGCGGTGGTCTAGTGGGTAGAGCGTTGGACTATTGACCGGAGGGTCCCGGGTTTGATTCCAGGGCGAGGTATTTTGGGCACCTGCAGCTCCACCCAAGCTAGTTGATTTTTTCGGGTACCAGATCTTCCTGGGAAACTATAACCGGCATAAGGAAAGGAGCTGGCCCCCCTACCCTGAGGTGTGAATATCCCCCCTGCCACACACCTTTTTGGTGGCTCGCAGGGTATTTATGTAGATGTATTCACACGCCGTCGGGCATGGTACATGGGTGAGCTCTACCATCACCTAACCTTCGGCCTTCGGGTTGATTACTGTGTTTATGGTGATACATGTTGTTTATATGGGTATTTGTGTAAATATATATATATATATATATATATATATATTATATTTTTGTATACTCATTCCCATGGAATTATATGTATGGAAAAGGGATAGGAACACGTATAAAGTATGGACACAAGAGAGGTTGGGAAGGAGGAATCGAGCAGATCACAAGTGCAAATATATTGCCTTGACCGGGACTTGAATCACGGATCTTTCGACTTGTCTTCTTCCTTGAGCCAATGGCCAATGAATGTTTGGCCACTGTGGCTCGCCTCGTTCAGGAAGAGAATTTGTAAGTTGAGAGGGGAAGCAAGGTGTAGTGAAGATAAGATATACACGTATTTTACATTTTGGTCTGTCCTGGGCACTGGTGTGTACTTGTGGATGGTAGGGAATTTGGATAAATGATTGGCGGATTTAATCTGTGTAGTGAATTGGCGCCTCGTTTATATGTAACCGAGGGACATTTGTGTAATAATTTTGCCGTTGTTTGTTGGTTAGTCAAGATGGTGAAGAGGTCTTTGAGAATATTCGTATGTCTGAGGGACTGAATTCCTGGGAAGTATCCGTGGTAGGACAGTAAGCAAATGAGGAAGGGGAAGGAATAGAATAGAATGTTAGGTGGAATGAAGAGGATGGGAGTGCTGTAATGTTCGATGTAATGTTGTGCTTTTTATTAGGAGAGGCAAGTAAATATATTGCTGAACAAATGCACGGGCTGTGTCCATCCAAAACCCACTTTACCCGGTATAAAAAAACCATGAACACAGTAATCAACCCGATGGTCGGTTTAGTAGGTGATGGTAGATCTCACCCATGTACCAAGCCCGACGGCGTGTGACTATTCACACATCAGGGTAGGGGGGCCAGTTCCTTTCCCTGTGCCGGTTATGGTTTCCCAGGAAGATCTGGTACCCGAAAAATCAACCAGCTTGGGCCTCGCCCGGGAAACGAACCCGGGACCCTCCGGTCAGTAGTCCAACGCTCTACCCCCTGGACCACCGCGAGCCACACCCGGTATAATACCAATTATATATATATATATATATCTTTATATATAGGGTCCTGTATATACGAATATACGGTCGCGGTAGTCCAGGGGTAGAGCGTCGGATTACTGATAGGAGGGCCCGGGTTCGATTCTCAGGTAAGTCACTGTGGGCACCTGCAGCACCACCCAAGCTATGTAATTTTCGGGTACCAGATCTTTCTGGGAAGTCGTAATCAGCACAAGGAAAGGAACTGGCCCCCTACCCGAATGTGTGAATATCACCCGCCGTGAGGTTTAGTACCGGGTGAGCTCTACCATCAAATATATATATATATATATATATATATTTATTTATTTATTTATTAGTATATACCTGGCTATTTAATTAATGTAATGGACCAATCATCAACGAGTTTAGGTGGCCTTTCACGCTCGAGTCTCGGATTATTAGAAAATACTGCTTGTTGGCTCATTCCATCTAGCAGAAAGGGGTAGGGGGAGAGAAAATTCCTCATTACCGGAGAATTGACCGTTCGGCGTGTCTGCTGCGGACACACAATCGTATCCTAAGAGACACGCATTTCACCCAGTAACAGGTAGCCTATCAGTGAGCGGGGTGGGGAAGAGTAGCTCAGGATGGTAGAGATGATTCTGGAAGGAAGGAGCGCGATCGTCTCCAGTCACGTGTTTGGGGAGGATAATGGAAGTGGGAGACTGGGGACTAATGGAAAATTGAAGCACGGCGCCGCCATCATTCGCCAGGATTTTGAATGGAGTGGAGCCCGAGAGGAAGCACGGATATGGTGGCTATGCACTTCCCCTCCCAGACACCCTACTCCCACCCCCGCGCTCGTGGTTTGAATACCGGGGAGTATTTAAAACTCTCCTCCTTCCTCCCACTCCTCTCGTTATTAATCCCATCTACCTTATCCCCGAGCCGCTCGACACCATCACCCTCTGGGGTTTTCCTAGAGACCCTTAACCGTCGTTGGTGTGGCGGGGAATGCAATGGCTGGCGTTATACTGATTAACCTTCGTCAGTGAAGCATCTCTTCTTCCTTTAGCTCCGTCACCTGACCTTGTGCCCTGTTAGCCGATTTTTTCGGATAGCCGAGAAAGTAAGATTTCTAAATAAGCCACGGTGTAAACAAGTCCAGAATTACTAATCATGGTAGTGAGTGAGTGAGGATGGTTGAGAAAAATCCAAAAAGGAAGCAGAACAAGTGGCTGCAGAGCGTTCTTATTAGCAATGAAATGCTGAAATTTGTGGAGTACGTTTGGCTGGCGAAGTAGCTGTGGGAGAAATATAAGCATATTTGATTGTTCGAAGGGAGGTAGGATGAGGGAGGAATTGAAGAACAGTTTAATATATAGTAGTTTGGGGTGTCAGGTTGTGTGTTGTTAGCGTGATAAAGGAACGTAGCGTTGTTCAAGCTGCGTCCATTCGAAATCTGTCGTAAAAGGTAGATAATCTAATAAAAATAAATGGAGTCCTCTCCTTCCTTCCCAAGAAAAAATTTTTATTCTCGTGAGATTTTCTCTCATTTTTGTACCATTTTATGTTTTCTGTTTTATTGCCAGTGTCACGTCCACGCACTTATACACAAATACAGACAAATCCTATTGACCCAAATGAGTCAATCTTTTTGGGAAGAAAAACTCACTGTATTTCTGTATACTAATGTATTTTGGGAAGAATGTAGGAGAGGTCCAGGATGGCAATTTCAGTCCTGCGTAAGCGTGTAGAATGGCCATTATCGTTGAGTAAGGAAATGATTTCTTCTTCAAAGTTTGGGATCGGTTTATTGGAAGAGGTATCGGAGAGATAAAATAAACTCACATTTTCAATAAAATTTCGTCCTTTGTTTGGTTCCAACATGGAACTGGAATTGGTTGATATTTCTCCTCGAGATGAGAAACTTTTTTTTTCGTAAGTTTTCAAATTTCTGGAGAAAATTAATGTTTTTTTTACCAATGATACCAATGTAGTTTTGCGATGATAATAGCAAACGAAGTGAATTCTGTAACATACGTTCCCGGTCGATTTTTATTCTCCCTCCACCGCACTGAGTCTGGGTTGGACCAGCGTACCTTGATGGTGACATTTATTTTTAATCTCATAGTTTACTCTCTTTTGGTGTTGTAATGGAATTTTTAACGAGTCCGATATTCGGAAACATTTCCTTAAACGGTTGCACCACCAAACAGATGCAAAAGAAATGCATTAATTTATTTGTCTATGTGGAATTTGCATTTTTTCCATCCAGAATCAATTGCGAAAATGTCGCACCTCACATCTACAAGTCAGCCTTAAACTTCTTCCGTGAATTATAATGCAACAATTTCAGAGAGTAAAAATCATTCGCCTTGACCGGGATTCGAACTCGGATCCCTCGATATCCGGCCGAGTGCTTTAACCAATTAAGCTACATAGCGGATGACTCCGTTAAAAGTTACTGTTGCGGAATCTCCCGCAGTTTCTTGAAAATTCTTCCGTGAAGACGAGATAGCCAATACCGTAATCTCGTTTTCATTGATTCAGGACCGTAGCTATGTTCATTCTGTATTTACGTTCAACTTCTTTCGCCTTTCAAATTTTCTCGAAGCAACTGGTTGAATTTCAAGGATATCGTTTACGACTTCCGCGAACAAATCTTCTTCCACAATCTCCTCCCAAAGATATTTTCATCGCCGATAACATAACTTCTAAACCTAAAACCTACGGGGAATCTTGCTCCTTTATTTTGTCTTTCTGCAGCAACCGGAGAAGTAGAAAGGGCGATCGTCGCCCTAGCGCGCGATTCCTCTTGTCTTCTGATGTGATTAATTCTGCACTTGGGACCTGCTTCCAGTGTCCTTCTCCCGGCAACTCTTTTTCGAATTTCCGCTCCCGTTATCCTAGGCGTGGACGTGTCCTCTCTCGGTCTCGGTTACTCTGCCTTCTCAGTCCAGCATAGTGATGAACCATGGGAGTCGTAGGTAAGAGGCAACTCTTTGGAGGGCCACGGGAGATGAGGGCGTGTCGGACATTGAGGAAGTGAGTGGGGGGGTGGGGAGGTGTAAACGAAAGGGAGGAAGTGCCGTGGTGTGGTGGGAGTATGGGGAATACAGGAGGGGCGAGAGGATGCTGGTGGTCGGATGATCATCGGTCGATTGAATACTTAATTGGCGGCTTTAACGCCCATTGTGGACGTGTCTTCCTCCCGCGAGCCTCTCTTGTTCGTTTGCAGCTGCGTTATTAGGCGGTAGTGTGGTGGCTGTGGTTTAAAGGGACGGGGTGCGAGTGGGGGGTTCTGGTCCCTCCTGTGAGAGACTCCTCCTTCCATCCACCTCTCTCTCTCTCTCCCCCTCCGGTGTATTCCCCGTCGTATGTGTGCCCTTTGTTAAATTCTGGTCCTCCCTTCCTCTCCATAAATAATCATGCACCTCATCCCTTATTCTGCTCGCATTTGAATCCGTTTTCCAAAGTCCTTACATCGGCAGGATAAAAGCAAAATATTCATTCTACTCTTTGTGCAAATATTTTTGTGTGGATTGAAATATAAATAACATTGATATAAAATGCATGAATTGATGAATGCGAAGGGACGGATTCAAATGTACGTCACTAACTTCCCTCTAACCCTTTGACTGTGACAGATATCACGAGCTGAATAGGTGGCGGCACCGCGTCTAACGACATTATTTAGGTCATACCACTGTTGTGTAGGACAGGTGTTGTGTCTCTGAAGGTGGCGTTTGTGTTGAAAATGACGTATGACTTGACGTGTTTGCGTGAGTGAGAAAAGTATTTTAAGGTAATCTACCGGTTAAGGTAGGTTTTTGGATGGACACAACTATCAAATACACATTATGACTCCAAACAAAACCCAATTTAGGAACCTAATCTACATCAGGTCCCTCTTCATCTCTGCGTACTTCTTTCCTCCCTTCATCCCGTCCAACATCCCTATCCTGTCCTTTCCTCGTTTGCCCAGCATCCTCCCCTTTATTACATTCTTCAACATTCCACTGAGAAAAGTATATTCCCACTTAAACCCATAGACACTTGTTTCAATTTTGATGCAGTTACAGTGTATTCTCTACAGTATTAAACTCGGAGGGCATAAACTAAAACCAGATCGAAAAAAGAATCAATACAAGTGTTTTTAGACGCAGGTGGGCACGGGAGTAAGGGAATTAAGAAGTAATGCGTTAGCATTTGGAAATTTTTGCAGGGAGGAGGAAATTCGATGACGGGGACCTCAAGTAAAGATATGAAGACAGTAGGGGAACCGTTGAGATGGAACGTAGTGTTTTGCGGCTCAGTAATTTGGTCGTTTGAGATACTCGAATGAGGTTGAGCAAGCGTAATAATAATTCAGTACGCGCCAGTTGATCGCAAAATGGCTTGTGTTGTTCACGAATGAGCGGAGGGATATCGACTGTCGCAGTCGATGACAGGTGAGGAAGGCTCCAAGTCGTGGTTATGGTCATCTCGTAAAGGACTGCATTTTTTAAATATTTATTATTGATTATATGAATATTGGGTATCTCTAAATGCATTTATCTAATTATTTTTTTAAATTAATAAAAAAAATCACGAGAAAGTTTAGAACTTTCTCTTTTATTCATACGCATGCACCCACATCTGTAAGTTACGTTTGTAATTATATACTATATCGTTTTTCTATTTTGTTTTGGAAATCGCAAGGCTTTTTTTTCAGTACGGAGTACGATTGTCTTATTTTTTGGGTATCGGTGAAATATCCAGTTTGAATCAATGAAGGTCCAAATCAGTACGCCTGAACTCCCAGCACTATGCCACCTAGTTGAAACACGTCGAAACTTTTCTTGTCACTGTGAAGAACGACTCCTTCGGTGCACGGCCCGCGTACTAAAAAATGCACACCTTCTATCCTTTGCCCTCAAGTATTGCGTCACCAGCTAGCTGTCAAATTGCTTACGTGATTATCTTGTGCAGTGGTGATAATTTTCTTTATATTTCAGTCTGCAAGAGAGTTTTTTAACTGCGTTTATTGTATTGTTGGGTATTTTTCCCCCAATTTGAATATGGTACTTTGATTAAACTTAAAGTATATATTTCTAAAAAAATCCTCAAAAAGTGTTTCTAATTTTGAGAATCAGTCCCTTATGCCTGTGACACTTTCAACTGCGCCAATCAATTATTCCATGGTGGCATCCGTCATTAACATCAAAATGGCCGTAGCACTGATTCGTGCTTTCCTCTGTATTCCTAGAAAGTTATCGTGACGCCGAATTCCGCGAATGTTATTATAAAACGCATAATTTTCTGTGAATAACTTTGCCAGCATCCACGAACATAATATATTTAACAGCACAGTACTTATAATATTTAAACCCTCGTTTGGAAAAGAAATCTCTTTAACAATGCACAAGTGTGAATTTATTTACTCTTGAAATTTTTTAAATAATCACACATTAACTAGTGTCCTATTAAAACCGATAAAAATTCTGTTTAGTGTGCGTTGTGTTTATAATATTAGGTTCGTCTTATTGGGTTTTAGAATCTACATCGGTAAACCTGTCATATTTTTTTTAGTTCTTTTTGTCAGGTATGTTGGAGGAGATATTAAAATAAGGACGGCGTGTTATTATTTGATGTCAGTCATTTTTAGGGAGCATTTATCTTTTAAGTCCTCCTTTGTGAATCCGCCTTCTCTGTAAATATTTGATGACAGTTGCGGGGGATCGTTCTCTCGTGCAAGAGAGCAGCGATCCAAGCGATCCATACGTTTCAGCTCAGCGGCTTGAATTGTCCCTTTTCCATTTAAATTTAAAATTTGAGATTATCGCCAACACGAACTTCCCAACTCGATTTTGTGGGCTTACACCGACATCTTACATATTTATGCATCGAATTACCATGCCAAAATAATTCTGGGTGGATATATTACAATGATGGGACCAGTTTCATAACTGCCCCTTCTCCTCTACATCCGTCTCATCTCCGAACTTCGAAATTCTCGAAAACGTCCTTGCGGAAGATGATGATATAGAATTTTACTTTTAAAATCTACGCTAGGTGACATTATTACCGAGAATAGAGCAATCGTATTAAGTCTTGTTCGTCCACGACTTTCTTGAATGTAATATTCCTTGGGTTTTTAATATACAAGTACATGTATATGAATGTATTTATGTACGTGAACAAACATGTACGTATTTATGTACCTGAATAATTTCAAGACGCCAGCATAACTGCTTTATTGGCATTGAATATTGCAATAGTTAATTGTATATATTAAAGACTCGCTGTACCTTCTACTCGAATAATTATATCAAGTTTTCGCCCACCGAGATATGAATTGGTTGTTTTATTTTTATGATTGAATTGTTGCGAAATAAAATTCTGTGTGAAAATTTGGAAAATTTTAAATGGTTTAGAGCTTCGAAGTTTTCACCATTACCTGGGAAACTAGATTGAAACACGAGTTCGTTTGGCTACAAACCTCAATAAATTTTCGTCGAGTTTCTTAAATTCAAGCTCTTGAGCACATGGAGTACAAAACATGAAGACATTAGGGGTTTACTAATAAATTCAGAAAAAACTCTTGAGGACGCAGCGACATTAACTGTTAATGGAGTCATCGTTCGCTTTGACCGGAATATGGTGCCTCTGTAGCTTAATTTGCTAAAGCAATCGGCTGGACATAGAGTAATCTCGGTCAAGGCGAATGATTTTTGAAATTATCTCCTTGTTATTATAGATATTAAATTATTTGCCGCACATAATCAGACTTCTACGTGCACAATCAACGTCGGTTTAATTTCCCATCGCATCTTTCGGGCCATTTCACTGGTATCATTCTCAGTCGAACGGAAATTCATAGCTAAGAAGTTCCTAAACGAAATTAACATCACGACACTGCATGGGAACGCACTGGAGGAAATAAAAAATGTTTAGTGTCAAACTTTAATTCTTAAAAATTCGAAAAGTGAAGATTCAGGCGTGATGTTGTGGAATCGAGGCATAATAAGAACTTTGTTGCAATTTTCTTATTATTATCTTATAAATTCAATGTACATTTTTTTCCATGAGAAATACCATTAAAAAAAGTGTCAGAAGTCATATTGTGTGCTGGCTTCCAAGAAACTATTCCCAGTTAAAACTTTTTGTTTCTAAAACAACACTGGTTTAATTTTATATTTCCTAAATCGCCGTTAAGATCTCAGTAGCGTCAGAGCTGACTACTCTCAACAAAGATCATTTTTTGCGCATCCTAGTTATGAGGTGGGAGAGTTTGCAATGGAAAGCTGACGCAACCTCTAATGAAAATCGGTTACATACGATGGGACCGGTCTTTCCCGACTTTCAATGGAACTCCTTCCCTCCCTCTCCCTGCCCATTCGACTGCTCTGACGCGAGCGACTAGAGTATGCCCCGCGAGGGAGTGAGAAAACGACATCAAGCCGCAAAAACTCGCGTCGGGCGCCATCGATTTTTTGAGGGGCCGCTCCATCTCCGGAAAGCGCCCCTGCCCCCCCCTTCTTTTTCATTTATTTCATTTAATTTTATTTTTTTGACTCCGGACTCGTTCAGGACCGAGGTTCATCCAAAAGGTTTTTCTCGGCGAAAGAGAGTTGGACTTTGGGGAGAAGGATATGGGGATGGAGGGATGGGATGTTGCGAGGGTCGGGGCCGGGGGGGGGGGAGCAGGGAGAAGGGAAGAGGTGAGCCACAGGGGGTTCGGTGGGACGGAGGGGGTAGGTTGGCGGGGTGAGTCGGGGGTGTTTGCCGTATAGGTGGAAAACTTTATAACCGCGAACTTCTCCGAGGGTGAGCTGCAAAAGGGCCCGTGCGTTAGCCCCTCTGCGGCGGGCCCGTGGGAACGTTCCCCCCTCCTTCCCTCCCTCATGCATACATTCCATGCTTCCCATGGTATTCTGGTCTTCCCCATCTTTTACGCCCGTCTCTCCACCGCCCCACTTCTTCTCCCCAACCCCACCCCTACCTTCCTCCACCCAACGAATATGAAAAAAAAATGTAACGCTTCTCTCGAAATAGATCTGCGGGGCGAGAGAGGACCTGAAAACCAACGCGAGGTACATACTCGCATAACTCGTAATTTCTGATAAAAATAGCGCGCGCGACGGTACTAGTTAACGGGAACCGTAGCCGTTTCGTGAATTTCTGGCGTCTCCATATCTAGGTGTGGCCACGGTGGACGGGTGGGAGGGTTCCCGCGGGATCGAAACCCTTGGGGGCTTTTCTTTCCTCTGCGAGCCAATGGAACCTTTTCTCATAACAATCATCCATAAATTAGTCTTTGACCGCGTCAAAGGCTCGTTGGTAGCTTTTATGCGTTCGCAATGGCCCTCCAAACAACTTCTAGTCCGCACAACCCCGTCGAGAATTCCCCTGCCGGCTGACCCGAAGGTCGCGGTTCGAATCCTTGTTCGAAAGTTGATGTGAGCTATCATGCGATGTATTGTTCTCTCCCTCTTCTGAGTTTACAGTTCCATAAGACCACAGGCATTGGTACGCTGAAGAAATCCAAGTGCCTACTCCCGGCTGTCTATCCCAAACCAAGTCTGTCTTACCCAAGTTTCTATTACATCTTTCCTAGAAAAGGTAATGACTGCTGCATGTGCCATGACAGTCTGCTATTTACCCGAACGCAAGTTGCCCTTAGTAAAATTGACATTGTAGAATCGGATGTCGACTACTATACCTAAGTCAGCATTAGACCTGCTCAAAAATAGTTACTAAACATCCTAGAGTTCACATAAAAAAGAGGGTGAATACCACAGTGGCCATTTCCAATTTTCATGTTCATATTTTTATATTTTTCATATTTTCAAGTTCACGTATTTTTTTCTTTCGTGCCGGTATTTGCTCACAGTGTTTTTGCTTGCAGGATGTTACTGCTAGTTACAGAATCGCTCAAATGTAATTCGACGTAAATGATTCAGGTTTGTAAGTATCGTATTGTATTGGTGCTTATACAGATACAAAATTCAACCCTTCTTCTTCAGGTGAAGTTATCGTTTTTACGTGAAGTGTAAATTTCATTCCCTAAATTATATGGCAACGGTACCACTATCACTGTACATATTTAACCAACCCCAAGGTTGGTTTGATAGGTGAGGTTTAGTGCTCACCTACTTAAAAAGACTATTCGAAAGGTGAAATTTCGCTTTTAGTTAATTACTTGACCCGTGCCGGCTTTGGTTTCGCAGGCACATCTGGAACCAGGAAAATCACACAATTCGTTTAAAGCTGACAACGCTGTAGCTTCCCAAATGCGGCTAAGGTTGCCAACTCTTCCGGATTTCCGGGAGACCCTCTATATTTATCAAATCCACTCCATATCATAAATCAGTCCATTTCAATTTAGCTCAAAATAACGATCATCATAATAATTCTCAAAAATGTGATCAATAATTTCTTAATATATTAGCATTGACAACCACAAAACTAGTTGGATTACTGAGGAGTGTCGTCTACATTAACACAATACCTCGCAAGCTACAAGGACGTGTGTCGGGAGTATTAGAACACCAGCCATGTATACACAACTATTAGTCCATGTAAGCATTTGAATATGTATTAGCTTTTTACAAAAGCGCTCCTATGTATATGCACATGCATACCGGTTTGCAATTGACTTAATCATTTAATGTTTGCCTTTAAGTAAATACGATTGGTTTCCATTATTTTATAATTGCTTACCTTGCGAATGAAGAACGAGTTCATCTACTCAGTACTCTGCAACCTACTGCTAAAATGTATGGCTGGGGGTGATTCAAAACTGGGCATGTAACATCAAAAATCATTGTTAGTCACCAATTAATATGTAAAATAATGAAAATGAAAGAGATAATCTAAACTACGGGTAAATGGCCCATGGGATTAAAGTTTGCGGTACAGGGTTCGTCCGGAAGATAAGTGTACTGAGCTCAGGAAAAAAAATGTATTACACTTTTACATATCTTAAGCTAATATTCCTCAAAATAGGACCCTTGTGAGTCGATACACTTGTTCCAGCGGCATTCCCATTCCTGGAACGCTCCCGCGAAGGCATCATCGGGAACCTCTCGAAGACATCATCGGGAACCTCTCGAAGACACGTCGTCACGGCCTCTTTGACGGCGTCCAAAGTCCCGTATCGCGTTCCTTTCAAACTCCTCTTTATCTTCAAACAGAAACAACGTTCTCTAAAAAATGTGGATCATTTTTGCAGTGATCCGCAAGTTGTGTCGCAATTTCCAAACGATTGAGTCTTTGATCATCACTGAGCACTTTCGGCACCAACTTTGCACAAATTTTTCGCATATGTAATTGGTCCCTAATAATCTCGTGCACTATTGTTTTTGGCACATTACACTGCTCTGCTATCATCCGAACACTAAGACGACGATCAGAGTTCAATACATCGCGAACTTTTCGCACATTTTCGTCGGTGAGTGTCGTTGATGGGCGTCCAGGCCGTGGTTCGTCGTCGACCTCTTCTCTGCCTTCCACGAACATCTTGTGCCACCGAAAGATCATGTTTCTGGACATGGCTGACTCCCCGTAAGCCTCGTTAATCATACCGACAGTTTCGGTAGACGATTTCCCAAGCTTTACCGCAAATTTGATGGAATAACGCTGCTCCAAAAACTTCGGTATCGCGTTCCGTGACGTGGGTCGAGCGTGGAGGTTCGCGTTAACAAAGCTCTTCACTACACCACAGCTCAGAGCCGCCTGCCTTTTTCAGCGTCGCTTGCAAACATACCCCCCTCCAATCGCAGCCCGTCAGAGCGGTGCTAGGCGCGCCTGGAGCGGCGGGAAAAAATCAGTACACTTATTTTCCGGACGAACCCTGTACTTCTCTACGCATGCGAGACTAGCTGTTAGTAACAAGAAGGATAATAAGATGGTTCAATTTTGTTATGCTTGCGTATCGTGCGCGGAAACGGCGAATGCCTAAATCCGTCTGTGATGATTTGTTGCCATAATAATCCTCTCGGTGTCGCAAAAAAATGCGGGTGGCCTGCACCCGTCTGAAAGTCAAAGTCATGCCCAGCTCCCTTCGAGAGACAAGAGGCTCCCAACGTCATTCCTCCTACGTACACGTCACATTTACTCGTTTCTCGTAGCGTTTTTTGACAAATCTAACAGATTTTCTCCGACCCGTATCCAATTCCTCAATGCACGTTTCACGGGGAATTTCTAAGCATTCTACTAAGAAATGTACTTATTTTTTTCTGAAAATTAACTCAATTTCGCGTACTTTGGTCACTGATTCGCCCGTCATGAATTTCAGGACCTCAACGTTTTGAGTTTTTTTTAAAAACGTCATCTGTAAAAATCCATATTGGCAATTTACTAAATTTTACTCGCGGTCACTTTTGGTTTTTTTCCTGCAAAAGGACTCTATGGCCATTAGGATAGCGATGGGAATCGAGTCTAGGGTATATTATTGTCCTGGTTGCGGAAATATGATTTCTTTGTCATGAAGAATATCGGTAAGAAAGGAATAGATGGATGGATGCTCCACAGTTCACTTAATTGGAAATTTTTCTTATAATATTATCACCAACGAAGTTTCTTTAAGCCTTCATCTCCCGCATTCAACTCCTCAGAGAAATAGGCAACATCGCTGCCTTCGTGCGAATCATTGTTGCGGTTTTTGGAAAAAAATGACCCGGAAAACCCCACTATCAAGTCCTGATTAGTTCTGCTAGCAAACGGGGAAAGCAGAATGGCACTCCCGGGGAAAAGAACGGATCCTCCTCGCCGGGGTCCCGGAGTGGCCGTCCGACCGATTCGACGGAAGAAGGGAATGCCCAGGGGGACCGCTGGAGAGGGAGAGAGCCATGAGGCAGGTGGGCAGGTGGGATGCGTGACTCGTACGAGGGTTAGGGAGTGAGGGGAAGAAATGATATAGCGAGGAGTGGTGTGATCGATCAAATGCAGAGGGGAGAAGTATTTTTTACAGCACCCTCCCGCCCCTTCCGAGTGGTATAGCCGAGCATCGCTGAGTAAGATAGGGCGCGACATTAAAGGGCCAGACGATTGCTCCGTTGGGAATCGCCCTCTCTTCTGTCTCGTCCCCTTAGGAGAATTCATCCAGATCGGGGTGCATGTGCGTGGAGAAGAGAGGGACGGGAAGACAACGGACGCGGAGGAAATATGAAGAAGGGTAAAGTGGGGTAAGGGAATATGTAGTTAATAACAAATACACACGCACGTGTGTATATATACGCGCAAAAACGCATATATGTATTTATATTTGTATATATATATATATAAAACAAAAGTTATGCGATTTCCCAGGAAGAAAAAGGCTAAGCTAAATATTAAAATAGGCGGGGAAAAATAGAGCAGGTAGAACAGTTAACATATCTCGGAAGTATTTTGGACCAAAACGGTCAAAGTAGTAGGGACGTAAGGAGAAGAATTGCACTATGCAAGGAGGCTTTCTCAAGGAGGAGGGAGTTGATGACGGAGATGTTGAGTAGGGATGTTAAGACAAGACTCGTAAAAACTCTGATATGGAGCGTACGGCGCGGAAACGTGGTCACTGAAGCAGGAGGATAGACGTAGATTGGAGGCTTTTAAAATGTGGGTGTGGAGAAAAATGGAGAAGGTGAAATGGACCGAAAGGAAAACAAATGAGGAAGTACTGGAGATGGTGGGTGAGTAGAGGGGTTTGTTGAGAGAAATCCTATGGAGGCAGAAAAAATGGATGAAAGGCGTATTGAGCGGTAGTAGAATGTTGAAGAAGGTAATAGAGGGGAGAATGTTGGGCAAGCGAGGAAAGGGCAGGAACAGGATAGGGATGTTGGACGGGATGAAGGGAGGAAAGAAGTACACAGAGATGAAGAGGGAACTGATGTAGATTAGGTTGCTGGATTGGGTTTTGTTTGGAGTTGCAAAATGTTTATTTGATAGTTGTGTCCATCCAAAAACCTACCTTAACCGGTAGATTACCTAATAAATAAAATATATACAC
This sequence comes from Hetaerina titia, assembly GCA_037158775.1. NCBI lineage: Eukaryota > Metazoa > Arthropoda > Insecta > Odonata > Calopterygidae > Hetaerina > Hetaerina titia. The sequence goes on from CM073772.1 coordinate 30,783,340, forward strand.
ACACATCCCTCCCATTGACTACAACCTTGTCGTGGTGGAAGGGCTTGTGCGTTCCAATGACCCCTAGAGCTGTACTGGCGGGAGTAATAATAATTGCTCCTGGTAGGGTCACCCATGCCAGATAGGTCGAAGGTTAGGAGCCAGACGAAAGGTAGTCCACGCAGCGTCTATTACTCAGTGAGGCGGCTGCAAAGGCGTCTGACCCCAATAGGGCGGCCAGTGAGTGATGATGCCACGTTAAAAAAACTATTGAGGAAGGCAACGGGAAACCACCTCAATTATCATTCCCAAGAATGTAATGATGGGGATGTAGAGTAGGTTGCTGGATTGTGTTTTGTTTGGAGTTACAAAATATTTATTTGATAGTTGTGCCCATCCAAAAACCTACCTTAACCGGTAGATTACCTAATAAAAAAATATACACACATGCATATACATATGGTTAGAGCATCCGCCCGGCAAGGGGAAAGATCCGGTGTTCAAACCCCGGTCAAGGAAATATTTATAATTACATTTACAATATATATATATATATATATATATATATATATATATATATATATATATATATATATATATATATATCCCTCCCATGGACTACAACCTTGTCGTGGTGGAAGGGCTTGTGTGTTCCGAAACCCCTAGAACTGTGCTGGCGAGAGTAAATATAATTGCTCCTGGTAGGGTCACCCATGCCAGATAGGTCGAAGGTTAGGTGCCAGACGAAAGGTAGTCCACGCAGCGTCTGTTCCTCAGTGAGGCGGCTTATATATATAATTATATATGAAAACGAACGCTTTTCAGCGACGACGTAAGTGTATGTATGAACTCTGGAACAAAACTTAACTAAATATAGAAATACAAAGAAATATGAATATGGTTGACGTTTCGATGGGCAGGCCGTCAACTTGAAAATCTTAAGATGACTGCCTTCCTATCGAAACGTCAAACATACTCGTGGAAGTCTGGCCGTTCATTGTGCTAAATTGGCTGGCCGTGCAATGTTAAATTAAGATTTGAACCAGAGTATAAATTTATTTTGTACAGATAGCCCTTTTCAGGCATTCACTAATGCTCGATTGACACGCATCCAAAAGCGTGCAGGTAAATAAAAAAAAAGATTAATTACAACGAATTTAACTCGCTTTAATATTTCGGTGTTCCCAACCAACCTCGTCAGTGTACGAGGAGTCACTCCATATATATTCCATGTATATACATGCACCCACACATGCGTTTACAAAAGCATGTATCTGCCATATTTACCACATGAACGTCTCCCTTCATTCGTCGTTCTGTGCGGATGGAGGCAAGCTCGGGCTTCGGGAAACGTTTCATAAAAACGTTGATGTGCAGGGATAGCGCTTGGGTTTCTGCCGCCTGGGGCCACTTTGAACGTTGGCAATATCGGAGGGAGGAAGTTTGAGGCGATAAAAAGTCGCCACTCTGAAGAATAATATGGATGGGCCGCGGGGCTAATGGAGAGACGTTTTAAAAGAAGGTAAAATGAGAAGCTGCGGTATATGAGGAATGATAATTAATTACATCCTTAGGAACAGTCATAATGGTGGTCATTGTAGGTTTCGTGTTAGGACAAAGGATAGAATGCACGCAAAAAAGTATGATTAGGAACAGAATATTTAATAGAAACGCTGCCTCATACTAATTCTAGGATTGTTAATTTTAATGTCATGAAGTGTATAATATTAATTCTATAATTACTATAAGGGTGAAATATTGATGTATACAAATGGAATTCATTTAATATATTCCCTCTCATATATATATATATATATATTCGAGATGTGTATGTGTGTGTATATATATTATTATTATTATTATTAGGTAATCTACCGGTTAGGGTAGGTTTTTGGATGGACAGAACTATCAAATAAATATTTTGTAACTCCAAACAAAACCCAATCCAGCAACCTAAACTACATCAGGTCCCTCTTCATCATATATATATATATATATATATATATATATATATATATACTCGTATGTATATGATATCGTCGAAGTGACACAAAAGTGTTGAATAAAAAACTTTGACAGTAACAAACACTATGAGAACACATAAAAGGAACACTCACACGTAATTTCTTGATAATTTTTACGGAATTGAGCTCCGTCTTCATCAGAAAGTAGCTAGGATACTCTATACGCTATATATATATATATATATATATATATATATATATATATATATATATATATATAATATTCAATAATACCTTGATAATTTCGACTATATACGAATATATATATATATATATATATATATATATATATATATATATATATATATATATATATTCGTATATAGTCGAAATTATCAAGGTATTATTGTGAGTGTTCTTTTTATGTGTTCTCGTGCTGTGTGTTACTGTCTAAGTTTTTTATTAAACACTTCCGTGTTACTTCGAAGAAATCATCTATATATATATATATATATAGCCTCCATCAAATTCTATCTAGTATCAGTCCCGTCGTAAAAAAATTAATTTACCGTTATTTTGACGTGGACATCTCATTTAAGATCCATGGTGACACCGAATCCTTGCTGAAATATGAAAATACTTGTTCGCTTTCCACTTGAACTGTAGGGAGCACTGTGTTGAGCTTTATTGAGGACATTATGGTGATTCAAATCGGGATGGACTAATTGTTTTCAAATGTGTCTAACTGCAATTAAGCACCGTCACTGGTTACTTCTTAGTGACAATCGAATCCCAAGTAACTCATTCAATCGTTAAGAGTTACTCATGTATGATCACGCTATAAAATATCTTCAAACATTCAAAGATTTAATTCTATCGTTCAGCGAATGGAGAAAGAGTTTCAAAGTAATGGCCTTTTGTTCGTTTGTGTTTGTTTTGCTCATGCATGCTTTTAAGGAAATCGTTGCAGAAACTGTTGCACATCTCACTTTATTGCTGTATTGAATTTAGAGACACGATTTTAGATGGACATTTTCTTTTCATTGATGGAAATATTAATATTGGTGACATTCAGAAGTTTCTGCAACGTCATTCGAGATATTTTTTGTTTTTCAGAGTTTTTTTCCGAGGAAACGAGAAGTTTTAGTCCTTTTCAGAGACAATCAGAACGTTACGTCAATAAGAGAGTTTAGGGTTTGAGACGTTTAAATAGTGATTTCCTCATACGTTAGTGCTCAATTAATCTCTCTGTGTGTAAGCTATGACCCATTGAAGAGACGTCAGCTTAAACTCATAATCCAAATATTTATTTTGACCAATACTTGGTTTATTTCCAAAATAAATCGAATTAAGATAAATTTATGAGTTATAACTCGAAGATTTAACAATTTCATTTCGTAAATGAAACAGTTTCAGGCGTAACTTGGTGGAAAATTTTCATAATGACGGTTTTTAAAAATTAAACGACTTTTCTTCATGAATTTCATTTCGTTTGAAGCAGGTACCCATGGATCGATGTTTATGAAAAAGGATAAAATATTAATATGAACTAATTTTGTATGCCCTCCAAATTTTTTCGCCTAAAATCTATTTTCATCTTATCTTGAAAGGGAAAGTACGTATAAGGTGGAATTTACGTTTTCTGTTTTGGCATTAGCATTTGGTTTGGATAGTAAGGTATCCATTGACAAAAAGGGCATTTGTACGTGAAAAGATGGGTTTTTTCTCTCTCTCGTTTTTTTCCGTCCTGGTTTCTGGGAGATTGGACTGGGATCCGACTGGTATGGCCCCTGCTTTCACATTCGGACAAATTTCCTCCGTCTCCCGACAAATCTAAGTGATCAGCCGGCAAAAAAAAAACGGAGCAAAAAAAATATCCCCTCCCAGTTTTTCACTTGCTTTCAGTAGACCCGTCTATTTAATCTTTCCGCTGCTCTTGAGCGTGGCACATAAGTTATTTATAGGGCTTTGAGTTTAGCATTCCTGACCATTCTCTTTCAGTTTAATCCCGTTTACGTGCTCGGAGAAAGGGAACGGAAGGGGAGCCGGCGGACTGGGGAAAGCGGAGAGGGTGAATAGAGAGGAAAGAGAGAAGGGTTGCAGACCGTAAAGGATATATTTGCAGGTCCTTCGTGAAATCATTTTAATTTTTCATGTTCTGAAAACACCACCGCTTCTCCGCGTTCCGCTAAGGATGTGGATTTTTGAAGGAAAATATGTATATAGTGCTGTCAGATGCAATAGCACGAATGAGTTCCTCTATTTTACAATTCAAACCACTTCGTGAGGTCTAAACATGCGTCTGTGAACTGCTTTCCGTGCGAGATATTTGTTTTTAGACTGATTACATGTCTGCTGTTTACAATTCACTTTCCATAAAATGTATTGCTCTGTATTATTTTGGGGCATTAAGTAATGGGATATTAGTGAAAACAGGTTATTCTGAATTGTATTCTGGACGCAAATTGAATTTTCGTTTATAATGCTGTAAACTTCGTCTGCGGGTACGTGCTGATATTTTGAATTCCTGTAGATGTTATACATGATGTCGTCATTTAATAAATTTAAAGTAAGACTATGATTTTTCTTCTTCAGTTTATATTTTAGTATTATTGAGCGGCAGTGGGATGTTGAAGAAGGTAATAGAGGGGAGAATGTTGGTCGAACGAGGAAAGGGCAGGAACAGGATAGGGATGTTGGACGGGATGAAGGGTGGAAGGAAGTACACAGAGATGAAGAGGGCCCGATGTAGAGTAGGTTGCTGGAGTGTGTTTTGTTTGGAGTCATAAAATATTTATTTGATAGTTTTGTTTATCCCAAAACCTACATTATCCGGTAGATTACCTTATATATATATATATATATATATATATATATATATATATATATATATATATATATATATATATATTCATTCACATTGAAATAGAGATAAGGAAAATGGGGAAGGAACACACATAAAGGACGAACACAAGAGAGTTGGGGATGGCGGATGTAAGCAGATCACAAATGTAAAAATATTTTCCTCGACCGGGACTTGAACACCGGATCTCTCCACTTGCCGGACGGATGCTCTATATACCTGAGCTATCGAGAAAAGCAACACACAATATGAGAACCCATAAAAGATCTTCCTCAAAAGATTAGTTAGGACTGACTGAGGAAGTCAGTCACTCCTAACTATTTTTCTGAGGATGACGGAGCTCAATTCCGTCGAATTTATCAAGAAATAACGTGTGTTCCTGTCATGTGTTCTCATATTGTGTGTTGCTGTCAAAGTTTTTAGCTCCCAAAATATGAAAAAATTGAATGTAGCATAGATCGAGGTAACCTAGATCGAGTATAAAATTTCTGCTTTGTAGAATATGACAAAGAAAATGTCATCTGTTATTTGTGGCTATTAAAATTTCATCCTTCAAAATAATGGTTTATTTTATGCTCGTAACCATGTAGTTTTGTGGACAATACTAATGTAGTGTTTTTATTTTAAATTTATTTCATTTTTGGTAAGCATTTAAAAAAATTAGGTGAGACGGTGGTCCTCGTTAAGTTTATGAGTCATGTTCCCCGGAGTTATGATAACCTCGAATGTTTAGAATTCGTCCTTTAAATAATTTATATTAGCCATTAGGGGAGGTGACTGACAGATAAGGTCATTGGTGAATAATTTGTTCTCCGATATTGAAAACGTTATTCTTGTCCTTTTCGCGAAATTGTCCCACTCCAACAGATTGCGAAGGCGAATCGAGGAAGGGGCATAGGCGAAAGAATCGGGAGTTGATTCAGTTTTCAGGGCTCCGGGGCTGCGGACGACTGATGGAGACGAGATTGGGTGTATATGCGTGCGTCTGTGAGAGAGATTGTACTCACTTTCTCATTCTCTTTCGGAAGAGGCATCTTCCTCCACCCCGCCCCCGCCTTTTTGAAAATTCTTTCCTCCTTCTGCCTATATTAACTTTCCGATACTGAACCCCCCCCCAACACCCTCTACCATCACCCCTTCCACCGTTATCGCGTAGAGCCCTGTTATCGCCAGGATCGCTCGACGATCCCTTGATATTCCAATAATCCTCCCCTCCCTTCCCGCTTCTCCCTATCAATCGAGGGCGCGTCCGTCGCTCTCTCTCTCTCTCGTTGTGTCTTGCACCCTTGCGTCTCCATCGTCTCAGTCCGCCAAAGAGCAGGGCCCTCCCCCGCCTTTGATTGGAAGCTCGATTAACTCCCCCGTTGCCCCCCTCTCACCCCCCGTCAAATCGGGGAAGTTTAAACCCCTTTGCGATCCGATCATTAGATCCGTCGAAGGTGGCTGTTGCCGTGGTAATGATGATGATGGCGATGGCGTGCCGGGCGGTGATGCGTACGTCGCCCATCACGGACGGGAATGGAGGAAGATCCACCTTGGAACACCAACTAACTTTCTCTCTCTCTCTTCTCCGCTACCGAAAATCCCATTTTTCTCCTCTATCTTCCACCCCATCTCTCCAATCGTGTGTCTCGGGATTCGGAATCGGGTTTTCCGCCATCTCGTGCCTTCTTCCTCCCGATTCCACCTTCCGTATTCCTCCCCGCTCTGGGGACGACCGGGACTGGTGGATTGGGAAGGGCGGAGGATCGATTATAACTCTTCTTCTTTCCTCTTCCCCTTCGATGATCGTGATTTACTGTCGCCGCTGCATCCTGTGACGGTAGGTGATCGTTTCCCTTCTTCTCCTCCCAGAGTGATCTGGAGGCGACGGATCGGGCCCCCCAATGTGCAAGCCCACCCTCACCCTCCCCGGGAAGCGTTTGGTCGTTATGATTGGGTCCGCTGCTGTTAGTCAAAGTCGAAAATGAACGTAATTTAAGTTTGCATTTGATGTTCATGTTAGTCTGCCGTTTTCGTCTTAAGTTTTGTGATTCGAAGATGGAGTCATTGTTGAACCCTGTTGCAGCAGATATCAAAAAGTTTGGAACGTAAAAATTTTTTTTATTGGTGAATGAGTTTAAATTGACAAAAAAATGGATATCTTGGATATTACTGTTGTTTGCAAAAGCATCTTCGAGAGAGACTCCGATTTTCAATAACTTCCTCTTATAAAAGTTGGTGACACGAGCATGCTTACGCCTAGGATTGACTTAAAACAGTTACTTCAGCCATTTTCCCTCACACGATATACGAGTTTTCTGAAATATTTTTAATATGCTAGGCTTGTGAAGATGCGAATTCTGTGTAATGTATTTTGATGTATTTTGTAATTAATTAGGTACGTATATATCACAGGCATAAGCTTTAGGAATTACAGGTTAGGGAATAAATTTGATGCAAATTAGAAATAAGTGGTAAAGTAATAGAGAAAGTTATGAAATTCGGCTGTTTAGGTTTTGATTTGATCACCTCGAAAAACACCCAACTGGGAAGTGATGCCATAGATTAACTAAGCCTCTAGAATAGTATTGTATTTAAGGTTTCATTTGTGGAAAAATCGCTGATGACCAAGCATTAGTTGCTCAGTCAGCCAAGGGGTTGCAAGCATTGCTGAGTGAATTGGACGTTCAGTGCGACAGATAAGGGATGAGAATCAATATTAATAAAACAAAGGTTTTGCGATTTTCCAGAGAGAAAAAGCTAAGCTAAATATTAAAATAGGCGGGGAAAAAATAGAGCAGATAGAACAGTTTACATATCTCGGAAGTGTTTTAGACCAATACGGTCAAAGTGGTAGGGACGTAAGGAGAAGAATTGCGCTAGGCAAGGAGGCTTTCTCAAGGAGGAGGGAGTTGATGACGGGGACATTGAGTAGAGATGTTAAGACAAGACTCGTAAAAACTCTGATATGGAGCGTAGCTATGTACGGCGCGGAAACGTGGTCGCTGAAGCAGGAGGATAGACGTAGATTGGAGGCTTTTGAAATGTGGGTGTGGAGAAGAATGGAGAAGGTGAAATGGACCGAAAGGAAAACAAATGAGGAAGTACTAGAAATGGTGGGGGAGGAGAGGGGTTTGTTGAGAGAAATCCTATGGAGGCAGGAAAAATGGATGAAAGGCGTATTGAGCGGTAGTGGAATGTTGAAGAAGGTAATAGAGGGGAGAATGTTGGACAGAACGAGGAAAGGGCAGGAACAGGATAGGGATGTTGGACTGGATGAAGGGAGGAAAGAAGTACACAGAGATGAAGAGGGAACTGATGTAGATTAGGTTGCTGGATTGGGTTTTGTTTGGAGTCACAAAATATTTATTTGATAGTTTTGTCCATCCAAAAACCTGCTTTAACCGGTAGTTTACCTAATAATAATAATATACATATGCATACATATATATATATATATATATATATATATATATATATATATATATATATATATAGACAACCATAACACACTCGAAAAAAAATAAATAATGAAAAAGAAAAGTATGACAGCTGTAGGAAAAATGAAAATGTACAAGATAGCAATCGCACTGATATTGAGATGCGATAGAGGTCCAAGCAGATACGATTAGGGCAAAACGAAAATTAAATGTTAGCGAATTGAAAGTAATAAGGACTATAAAGAACGCAACATGGTGTGAAAGAATATCAAATACAGAAGTAATAAACTTATCAAATACGGGACTTGGATTTGAAACAGAAAATTTCATTTAGTACCTTCGGGTTGATATCTGTGGTTTGATGGGACAATGAATGGCGCTCTCAACAGAGGGTGTGCGGTCCTTCGACCCCCTTTATCTGTTTTTATTTTCCCATGCACAAAGGGAAAGAGGGAAAACAGTTACCTTTCGCCAAGGCATTCACCTTCCTTCGCCCCATCTACCTATCTCACTCTCTCCATCCGTTTCTTCCTATTTTTTCGATGATTGTTGTGTTGAACGTGTTCCTCGTACTTCGACTCTCACTTAAGGCGATGCTATGATACAATCTAGAGTCTGGTATTTGCCACAGTGTTATTGTTCAGGTAATTCTCATCATTTCATAAAACCTGCTAGAACTTAAAAAAATGCACCCAAATTGAGATAAGATTTTAGTTTACGTCTCGGTAGCTTAATTGTTTAAAGCACTCGGCCGGATATCGAGGGATCCGGGTTCGAATCCCGGTCAAGGCGAATGATTTTTACTCTCTGAAATGGTTTCATTGTAATGCACACATAGCGGGTGACTCCGTTAAAGTTACTGTTACAGTTTCTTGAAATTTGTCTAAGGTATGAACAGCCTAAGTGTTTGAAATTGGCTTTATTAACATCGTGGGCTGTGGCGCCTCGCGCACGAATACGAATGCCTGTGACATTGTATGTACGGTATTTCGTCACAACATCTTGTTCCTTTAAAGCCCCCAAAATTTCAGAGTGTAAGAGGACGTCTCGGTAGCTTAATTGGTTAAAGCACTCGGCCGGATATCGAGGGATCCGGGTTCGAATCCCGGTCAAGGCGAATGATTTTTACTCTCTGAAATGGTTGCATTAAGATTTTAGTTGTTTCTTGTGATTTTTAAAAATTTGTTTCTCACCCGTATGTATTCATTAGCAGACTCTATGTTCCATGTTCTGTGCATCAATGAGCAATGTTTGATATTACACAATTACTAATTACAAAATATCATTGCGTTTGAAAGTAAGGCGTGAAAAAACTGCCACTATTTTTATAACTGTTGAGAGTTTACAAGCTGCAAAAAAATGTCATCGATCAATTAATGGTAAATCGAAAGTGTTTGATAGGTGGAACAAAATATAAATGGATGTGTGTATTAGCACGACTGACGTAAATATTACTCTGAAGTACCTAGACGCTATCAATTCCTATCATCAATGTATAATACAATTTGAGAGCTTTGGATGTCGTGGATATCGTCGTACGGCGTATTATATAACTGCGAACGCTTAATGTGTTGCATGCAAAAACGTAAGTCGATATAAGTGTTCAAAAATAATTTAGGATAACACGAAGTTTCATTGAAGAAGAAACCCGGTATGTGTACAAAATAAAGAACCCACTTCGACACCTTAAAAAAATTGTCGGCGAGTGCAGCAATGGTCATTCTTTTTTGTAATAAGTTCATAATGGAATATGCTATTGAAAATCTTTGTTGGAGTAAATTGTTAACTTTTTCCGCGATTTAAAATCAGTTTCCATTAATGCCGTTATCGTCATTGTCTGCATACAGACACTTCCTCGATTTTCAGATTGTATCTGAACTCCAACAATAAATACATTGATATGGAGTAATTTTCAATTGATTGGCCATTTTTGTGAAAATAAGCTGTTACAGCATTTTTTTGGGATTTGATGAATTTATCTTCTAGTTAAATATTTGATAATATCGGGGATGGATATTGTTATCTGCGATAATCCGTGGCAGTTAAATATTAACGATGAGGTCCTGTATTTCGAATGAGTGTTGAGATAATATGATGATATTTTTTCTTATCCCTTGTATGCATCTAGAATACTAAATCGAGAAACAAAATCTTTTATCAGAAAATAATATATTATTTTGAAATAAGATTTCTTTAAATCATTTTGATATGCTTCCTGAAAACCTTGGAGAAGTCCATATTAGTCCTGTTGTTTAAATTATTGTTTTTCCACATAATTTGTTGAACTTATACTCATAAAGTTGTCTGTCAAATTATTTCCTTTGGTTTTCAGATTCACTTTTCCCTCTGCTGTAGGAAGTGTTTTCAAGGAAGCTAACACTTTTTACAGCATCATCATTGGTTCCTATTGAGAGTTCATCCTTTGTATCCCCTGACTAGCTTCATAATTTGTTCGTATCGCTCCCCTTTCCCGCAGATTTATCGGAAGGGGCTTCGAAAAGATTTCCTTTTCGTAATTATTATTGACTTTATTCTTTTCGCTTCGCAGTTTAGCTCGTAACAAAAACCACTTAAACACAATGGAAAATCTCTTTCGTCATTGAAGGAATGCACGAAAAAAAGACGGTAATAGATTGATTTCCTTCATTAATAAAGGTGGGATTTTCGATCCTTGGTGAACTCAAGATAAGTATGTGAAATAATGGATGATAAACAGTCGTTTAGTATTGTATTTGCCATGGCGACCTCCCTGCATTCTCTCTCTTATCCAATTTTTAATTTCAGTGTTTATTTTTATAATTTCACCGAAAATAACTAGTATCCGTGCACGTTGGCATCAGCTGGACAAGTTATTTATTAACTCCATGTTAATCTGATACTCGTGTTGGAATGTAGATATCCTAGCTGTGAGAAAAAATTAATACGGTGTATAAATAAATCTGTGATGTCAGCCATTTGAACTCCAGTGGATCCAGGATCTATTTAATATCGAGATAATCCCAAACTATGTTGTTCCAGTATGTGTTCGAACGTCAGTATTGTACTATCTGATTGTGATAAAAAGAAAGCGATTTCTTAACCTTAAACTATGGTCGCTGGCCGATGCGCTGCTTTAATGCTGCTGTGATGAAGATTGTGGTTGGATCATTTCTGTCATTTATATAAAGGGAGTAATAGGGTGTATTCAGTCCAAATAAAATTTTACGCTGCTTTTTTAGACGATTTTTTGCATTAAAATAATAAACGAAATTGTGACATAAAACTCATTTAATTGCGAACATATCACGAACTAGCACGCAAACTTTCCGTTACGATGTCATATATCCACTCTCTTTTTTATTTGATACTTTGTGTGTTAACAGAAACTAAAGTCATTCATACATCTAACGATTAGATGATCGTGATTTCCTCTTGGGTTGATATATGCACTTAAGCAAATAAGGTATATAGAATATTATGTGGAGTGCTTCATCTGAATAAAGCTCAATAATGCTTAGAGTCAGAATTAAAATGTCTGGTC